>JARPRG010000642.1:17494-49923 GCA_031001745.1 Hartigia nigra | reverse complement strand
TATTTTTCATTTTTTTTTCTATGTCTTATTACTCTTGCCTCAATTACGTTTTCAAGTTGCTCCCTCCGATTAGAAGGTGGTACAGTCACAACTGCGTCACCCTAGTCCATTTCTAATTGGCTACTTGACTTGTTCCAATAGACAAGGTGCAGGCCCAGCGTGATTCGCTAGCCTAGGTAACTAAGGACGCTCAATCGTGACGTCAAGTCTGGATGATAGGAGAAATTCCGTGACGTGATAGCAGCGTACGCAAAGTTAGCCAAATGTTTTCGTAGCTGATGGCCTTTTAGATTGGGGAAGTTGTACACTGTCACTTTATCTCTCTCGGTCATTCACGTCGACGCTCGCTCTGTCATCCTTCCTCTCGTCCCTCTTGCTGTCCCACGGCAAGTAGCCACGTGCTGTCATCCCACGGTCTCCTGAATAATCCAACCCCGGCGCCTATGCACATTTTAGCTTTTAATTAATTTTCGATTCTCTCCTCGGTCCACCTCGAATCATCCCCTAGCACAGTTTCATCCCCTCTATCGGGACTAGCGTCAACGGCGCATCCCGTATTCTATGAATATTAAAGTAGTCCGAACTATGTCTCTCGTCGTCGTATCTGTTCCCGGTGCACGCTCGCTCTTATACTAGTTCGATTGATAAAAGTATCCTTCGTACGAATCTGTACGAAAGATACGTAGGCATCATGCCGGGAGAGAACCGCATAATATCATATCGGTTTTTTTTTTTTTTTCGAGGCTAACGGATGAAAGGCATTTCTCCCCGAAAATCAGCGTGAAATTTCGTTAGCGGTCCATTGACTCCTGGTGCGACGCGGAAAAGGAATCCAATAAACAGAAAACGAATTTGCTATTAGGGGGTCGCGTCTGATCTCGTTGCGGGCCAATGAGCCAGAGCAACCCTTATATCAACCCCAAGTCATGGCTCGCTCACGATAATAAATCGAATCATACTCCGGGAGCCAGCGGGTGTTTGCCGAGCCATTAGGGCTGCTTAGCCCGCTCGTTTCGCATCCCCATTTTGCACCCTCTCACTCGCACTCTCAACCACCTACCCCCTGGTTAGACGGGGACGAGGATACGCAAAATCCGCAACGTTCTCTTCACCCCGTTCAAGTTATTCCACCTCTAACCCTATATATTTTTATCTTATATATACATATATATATATATATATATATTTGCCAAATTCCAAACACCTGACTGAATTCTTGCGTCAATTTCTCTCGTGTCTTTCGAATCATCCGATTGACTTATACGAGTATAATAAAGAGAGACAATTGGTACCGGTTGGATTGTATTTATACCTCTCGGAATTCCAGTAGCAGTCGTTAACGGTAGCAAACGCGGGACTGCGCCTACGTGACAATCAAGACCGAACAAAGCTTCTAGATAAAGATCGTAGATCGATGACTGGTAGAAAGCGCTGGCATAACCTCCAAGCTAATGTCACTCTGTCTTGGTAAAATCAGAGGCGCGCAGTTGAGAATCGGCAGAAGCCAAAGTAGAAAATAGACATAGAGTCACAGTCGCATATACATACAGTGGGTTTGGTTATAGTAGAGTGTAGTAAGCAGTGCGCCCACCACGGTAGTCAAGTATATCAGAATTTGTATGGCAGGGCAATCTCAGAGGATCTGTGGCATGCGTAGCCCACTCGACCAGTTCGTTAGGCGATCCTTAAGGCGGCCTCGAGGCCTCTCCGTGTCGTTGTCGCGACGAGCTACCCGAAGCCCGAAAAGGAGGCGAGATGACATCTCCACCTTCCATCTGGACCCCTCCCATTTTCTTCCTCGGACCAGTGCCTTACGACCTCCTCCACCTAACAGCGTCGACGACGACGTCGAGATATTTTTTTTCTTTTTCTACGACGAACTCGTCACGGAGCGCAGTAGCATGGCCGCGCGAAACCAGGAGCATCGATCGCTGCGTAAACAGAGCCATTGTGGACTGGTTCGGGCGCCATTTTCGATTTACAGCCTCCTTCACTTCCGCTTTCCCGAAATCTCATTTACGGCAATATGTCTCCATCGGGTAATACAAGGGACCAGGATTGTGGCTGAAAGACGGGATCATCCAGTACCCGTGCGATGCATTGATTTTCAATGCTGTATTTTTTTTTTTCAATAGTTGGTAACCATTTTTTTTAACACAATTTTCAAAAGCAACAGTCTGATACCAAGAGCAGAATTCCAGCCGAGAACTGGCATTGGGTCGTTCTTGGTCGTTCGACGGGCTGTCCTTTGGGTTTAGTTGGTACCGGTGTTCCTGGCAGCTGGGGCCGCGAGTCCGCACGTCCGTGTATTTCGGAGAGTCCCCCATGGGTCCCCCCGCTAAGCGGATTACGTGGGTCCCGAAACGAGCCGAGCGAGGCTTGATGGCACGAAGAGGGGCCGGGGCGGGGGGGAGCTGCTCAAAATTACGCTATCGCGGCCTCGCAATGCTCACCCAACCATCCTCCTTGTCTCTCCTCATCCTCAACGTCCTCCTCCTCCCTCTGCTCTGGGCTGTCCTGCCCTGCCTTGCTGCTTGTACCCTGAACTGCTGCCCTGACTCTGCCTCCACCGTCGCAAACCTACTACTCTGACTGACTTTTCCCTCCTTTCTAACCCCCTGAGGCTTGGCTTGTCTCCTCCCTTCAGCACTTCATGAACCACTCTCGCCCTCGCGCTTCTGTGTCTCCTCCTTCGGGACTTTCGCATGCTCCCCGAGACTTGGACGCGTCTTGAAATATCCTATGGCAAAGCATACTACTTGATTCCTGCTGAATTATTTCGTTGGCTTCGTTCCTCCTTACATTCAGATCCTACACTATACGTTTGTTCTCCGTTACTGTCGTTACGTGTAAAATATTTACCTTGGTGAAAACAAAAAACAAAAAAAAAACAATATCCTCTTTATGTTTCAGGCATGAACCAACGCAAACAAAGAAGAGAAAGGACTACGTTCACGAGAGCGCAACTAGACGTTCTTGAAGGTCTCTTCTCCAAGACTCGTTATCCAGATATATTTATGCGCGAAGAAGTCGCCCTGAAGATTAGTCTTCCCGAATCCAGAGTTCAGGTAAATAAAAAAAAATATGTTGCTGGTGTATGTAACAAAAAAAAAAATGGTACCGATCAAAAATCTGCAACGTTATTCGTCCCGTTTGCATATCATTAGTTGTTCACGATAAGGAGCAAAGCTGAATCTTGATTCACTCTATGAGAGTGATTCTTGAAATTCGAGTAAAGCCGGTCGAAGGGAGGTCAAAGTGTAGGTGGGGACCTTGAAAGATACGCGAGAGGTCGTCGAAATGCCATGTCGAGGGCGCCGACGGGAAACGATAGCGAAAAAAGCTTCGTGCCGCGGCAAGTCAGCGTGAGATTTAAGGTATTTACACAGCGAGTCGAGTCAGCCCCAGCTATACCACCATTGTTCCGCCCTTGGCTTTACATTGATAGATGTGGTCCGACGGGCTGCTGACACTTTTATTGCGGCCAAACTAACGTCTCCATTACGTACCCCGGAGAACATTCGAGATAAAATTAGTAGCGCTCGGGTCGACCGCAGCTAGACTTTTACCCATTGCCCGAAATATTACGTACGACCGAAAAAAAATTCGATTCGCCAGGTCGCTCCTGGAACAGAAAATGAAATTTATCAGAAAGCGTCGGAACGCCACGTCTAAGAGGGAACAAAAGATTTTCATGAGCGAAGACTGGAAAGTTCAAAGTTAAGCCGACGTGAATACGCGGAAAGGGTGGCGACACTGCCTCAAAGCCACGTAATAAATACGAAGGATACCGCGAATAATATCGTTTGGCAGACCCGTTGAGTCCCGTTTGCAGGCCAGAAAATTCTAGCCTATAGAGAGAATGGAGAGAAGCCTGTACGCACTGGGCCCCGTGAGTACCTCTCTGTATAACGTTGAAGCGGGACCGGGAGAGTAGACGAGCAGTTGATTTGTTCGCGGATTATAGCCCCTGCGTTTTGCGTTTACGTCTGCGCGAGAACCCGCGCAGCTGCGCCCCTTTTCGTCCTCTCGCTGTCTACGTCCAATGAAAATCCACCCCTTGGTAATTGCGAGAAAAAAAAAAAAGGAGAAAGAAAAATCACGAACGAAACGATCGACCGAAAAATCTGACCTACCCAATTGCTCGATTTGTCTGTGAGAATTTTTGACTGATAAAATCGTTGGTCTATCGTTCCGACGATCGCAATGCAAATCCTCTATGGCTTTCATGGAAATAGTCGGTTCGGGTAGAGTTTACGTAACCAGTGACTAGGTCCCCTTATTACCTTGTCTATATGCATCGTGATATATAGATATAATGTAATACCTTGGTGAATGGTAAATCAATCAGGTTGGCGATGTCGTCGAATGCCGGGTGTCTTTTTTTTTGGAAATTTGAGTAATAGATATTATTGTTAGGATCGGTACTGCTGACGTCTTCGTACACAGGAAAGGTAAGGGATGCAAACAGGAAAATATATTTGTCATAACAGTGTCAACGCAGCTGGCACTGAAACGATAGAGAGCGTCAGAACGTGAAAGGGGGATGAAAACGCGTGGATGTAAACCAGATGGTGGTGCAATTTGCACCTCGTGGATGGCATGAGACTCTCGGTGGCCTCTATGCTCGGGGGGTCGGTTTTGCTTGGTTTTTAGGGCGGGATGCCTTTCAGGCGGTTCTATGTAAACACGGGGTGGGCAATGTCTCACCCTCGCTGAATTCACCCCTGTGTCGTCCTACTGTATATACATGCCTCGCTCCGCTTCTTATGGGGTGCGTGTATCGTTTCGTTTGCGGTTCTCGCCTAATGTCTACGTGACAATTACGTTATTGACAGTTGTTATAATTTCGGTTGGTATGATGTCATTTCATGGACAATTTGACGTCAGAGAATTTTTGGCTTACGGAATTTATTTATTCTTTTTATTTCTGACAATTTTGAAACTTTTCGTCTATGTGACGAAATTTCAAGGAATTCAGGATTGTAGAAATTTGTTTGGATCTCGTGGGAAATTTTGTACAATGTCTAGTGGCAACAGTTACGACCACCATGTTGTATAATAGTGCTTGCTGCATTTCTATCTGTGTAACGTAGATTTGAGGGATGGAGGGAGAGATCGTTGCAGAGCCAAGGAAGGGGTGAGTCTGCTTTTAAGGGCGGGCATAGATTCATAGGTTGGCACCCCTAGCCACATTGTACTGGGATTACCAGGGGAGGGTGTATGCGCGAGGTTGCGGCACGCTCAGGGGATGCTTTTTGTCCCGTGCGGATCTACGCACACGGACCGCCGAGCTTTTTCTCGTGTTTGTTGTTACAGTCACGCCACATCGTCCTTTTCCTCCCTTGCAGTCCCTTTACCCTCCCTCCCTCCCCCTTTCATTTCTCCAGCGCCCTTTATCGGCCTTCAGCTTTTCAAAGGCCCCACTCTCAATCGCGACTGCACCAGCCCCCACCACCACCCTACATTGTCGGAATCCAAATGAAACTCTTTTGATATCGTTTCAGTAACAGTCACGTTCATATCTAATTCTAATTTTCTCTCCTTCTTGTCTGCTTCAGGTCTGGTTCAAGAATCGTCGCGCAAAGTGTCGCCAGCAGTTGCAGCAACAGCAACAAACGTCACCGCCAAAGGGTTCACCGCGTACAGGACAGTCGCAGAGCACCTCGAAAATCTCCACCTCAGCCACCGCCCCCAATAGACGTTCCTCGCCCGTCTCACCTCCACGAGGCAAGGAAGCACCAGGTCCAAACTCCCCCTTACTCTCGACGACGTCGAGCTATCCGCGTCTAGGAGCCACACCTACCGGTGGTAGCGGTGCTAGCAGCGCCTTGACGACGCCATCACCTCCTCTGACTCCAGGGGCCAGCCAATTACCACCATCCTCATATCCACCATCCTCCTATCCACCGGCCATGAATCAGCTTCATCACGCCGCCGGAGAGTATGGCTTTCCTTGGAGTTCAGCATCCCCTGGTACCGTCAACGCTGGACAATGCTACGCACCTGGACAAGGATACAACGCATATCAGAATCCATACGCTACTGGAGACTATTACCAGACTCAGATATCCCATATGCACCACAGTCCTCAGGGCAATTATCATCATCATCATCATCACTCTCAGTACCAATAGTAGTAGCGTGTGTTTATTTCTTGTTTTCCTTTCAGGCGTTGAAAGGAGAAAGAATGAGAGTGGGGGGGGGGAGGGGGAAGGGGTTAGAACGGGGTGGCTACATTTCAAATACAATGTCATTATAAAATATATAGTAGATTATAACATTAATATTAATTTCTACGTTTTTCGGTATATTCGATTCTTTTCTCCTTTTCTTCTCCGTACTTTTTTTTTTGTTTTCTTTTTCCTGTATTTTATAGTAAGTCTTTTGCGTTTCCCGCTTATATCCTGTCCTGTACGGCGCAGAACGCTTCCTGAAGGTGCACGACTAGTGACGCCGAGGGAAGACATAATTGGATTTGCGATGTCCAAGAAAAAAAGCGTTGTTTTTTGGAAGCAACGGTAGGGTACTACATTTCAGTACAAACTACGTTTTAAAAGAGTTGTGATCGAATATCATTTGTATGATTTTATTGACGATTCAAACATGTATGTATATTTGAATATAAAAGTGACGCGTTACTATTGTACTGCTATTGACTTATTTGGTTTACTTTGTATTTATAGTATAATTATTGTGTTCGAATAGCGTTCTATACTATTCGTCTAACTAATGGATGATTCAATGTAGATATGACTTTTAATCCATTTGTGAGATATCAAAATTATATAAGGGCTTTAATTAAAGCCGCATTTTATAACGAACCAAACACAGAAACTTTATTATTTAGCGATACGACAGATCTAAATAAAATAGCTGAAGGATCAGAAAACGTTTTATAAGTCATTGAAAGTAATATTAATGAAAAAGAGAACAGTACGACTGCTTCAGACTATGTCATATCGAGCGGTTCATTTATGATTGGATTCATTGCTTTTCACGTAATCCATTAAAGAACCCTACTAAACAAAACAAAAAAACTAATTTCTCAATCACATTTCACGATTCCATTCCAATTAAGTTTCTGCGAATGACATTAATTCGTGTTTCGAAAATTACACGAAATTGTAATTATCAGAGATATTTACGACGTTTGATTCTTTCTAATGTCACCTATTTTTATTATTACATAATTTATCACTAAGTACTTATTTCCTTTATCCGTATTCATTCTTATACGTTCTTTCCTTATAAACACTGTAAATATTCTACCCATTTACTCTGCTGAAAAAATGTCTCAGTATTTCCATCTCCACGTCCCTGTTTTCTGTCTTGCCGTAATTTATTGTGTCATTGTTAACTTTTCGACCGAGATCCATAAGCAATTCCATCTTAAGATTATGGCTCTGGACACGCATAGGATTACGCTCACTTTCGTTGGACGTCATATTCATCAACTAGAATCCCGTTTCGGCGCTCGTTGGTACTAAGAAACATCTGCAGCCGTCTCAACCGACGAAATTGCAAGTTCCTTCGATATTTCGCAAGAGCGAAAATTCCAAGCGACGATTTTACTACTCAAGGATTTCTGGCAGGTATGTCCGGCGATGGCATCATCTTTGGGGAGGGCTGATCAGTCGAGTCCACTAAAGGACAACTTCACCTGATGAACCTGGGACGACTTGGAGATTACCTCTTTTTATGCTCCTGTAACGTTTAATCTTTTAAGTAATACATTACGTAATTGCGAATCACTCTTTTTATTGTTCTACATAATCCCCTTCCTGTCATGCTCTACATTTTGCACATCGTACCATCTGAATTCTTCCGTTTCTTACTTCTCGTCAATTCCCACGCTGTTCAAGGAATTTCTTGTTGGAAAGAATGAAATCGTTTAGTAGAGAATTCTATTGAAACCTGTCAAATTTGTATAGAATTTTGATGCGTTAGATAGCGGAACTTATGAGTCAAATTTATGTGATTTTGTGGTTTGTAGTATTGTAACGCTAAGTGCCGGTATTTAGATCTTACAAAGAGATGTGACTCCAGCGTAAAGATTATAAAGATATGGACTCATCCACAGTACGGTAGACGAAGCTTAACGATGCCTGTATAGAATGACGTTTACTATAACCTCCTTTAAAATATACTTATGTTATGATTTTCTTTGCCTTTATTTTGCATTAGGATTTTTTTCCCCCTTTTTTAATTCAGATCTTTGCACATCTTTCTTTTCTTTACAAGAAAAAACTAAATAATTAAATTTGGCAAGACTGCTTTGTTCTTGTGGATCCTTCGTATGGTCTATAGGAGCATAGTAAGATAGGGAGGTTCGGCATATAGGACTGGGATCGAGTAAGCTCCATTGTACAGTATCAAAATGACGTGTCATTGATAAAGAATCATATCAAGCACGACCATCGTAGCTATCGAGAACGTGTTAATAATTACGAATGGAAATGTACCTGTAAATATATGAAGATTTTAATATTTGCCACCTTATCCGGAAAACTTTCTAGGGACATTTTTCCTGAGTGACCTCACTCCTTATTGGCGAAATATATGTATATTTCATGTGTACAATGTATATTGTATATCGATTATCGTAAACTTTAGTAATAGGCTAAGGCGTTTTAAGCTATCCAGAGAAAGTAGCACGTAAGTCAAAGACCTTAACTGTGAATCAGGAGCTTTTTTTTCGAGCTTTCTTTTTTCTTACGACACCCCAATCAGCAAAGGCAGTTTAAGGAGAACAAGAAAAAAAAAAACGAGAAACACAGTTAGTCAGTCTGTAAAAAAAACACTAGAGTCGAATAATAGAAGTGTAAGAGAATTTGTCAAAGAAATTATACAGATTAAGTGAACAATGAGAAGAATCTTCCTACGTCAGTATGAAAAATCGCTCATTAATAAAAAAAAAAGTATTCCTTGTATCTCTTCATTTTATATTCACATCCAATTATTGATCCACATCCAAGAAGTTCACGAATGATCAACACGTGTACGTTATTGTCCTAAATTCGTTGTAAAGTGAGTATGAAAAATTTGTTTAAAAATATTTAATAAACGGGACAGATTGGTAATGCGTAAATAATGAGGTCGTGATTGGATGAAAAAGAAAAAATAAATGAAAAAAAAAGAACAAGGGGAATGCATGACATAAGACTTGGAGATCAGCGATACCCATGAAAAAGAAGAGGCTGCTGATATAACAGGGATTGTTACTTTGGCAGAAGGAGAGAGAAAGTACTTTCAAAGTAATTGGTCGTGAGACCGTGGAATCCCCCTTCGGATTGTTTTTCAGGAACCAGACGAGGTTTGCGAGTAACAGTTACCTGACTGTATATAATATTACAGCGTCGCTCTTCATTTTCCACTCACAACGTTCTTAACCGAGGATTAGCTGTTGTGAAGCTAAAAATCAAAGTGATGCCCGTTACCACACAGCAGTGAGAGAAAGAGATGGGTACTACAATTCAGTTAATGTACGATTCCATTAATTAACATGATGGATCGTATACAGTGTTTGAATCGATTTAGTTAATTTCGACCAAAATTCGTGTTTCAGTTTGTCATTGTGTAGGAATCCCTTTGTTTTTTATATTACCATTATCAGTACAGTATAAGATTTAATATTATGATATCGGTACACATATGAAAATTTGTAGTCCTTAATCATCCGTCGATAGTTTTTACATAGATAGGATCTTTAAGCTTGGCAGGAATTCAGGATCTGTTGAAAAGAATTGATTCGGGTGTTAAATCATAGTATAATTTGGTACATTGTAAGTCTGAGAACTAGGAGAGAGGGTGAGTGTTTAAGAGATACCTTTGAATGGGTCTCAGTTCATAGTAAATGAAACGAGTGTAGCTTGTAGAATTCATAAAAGAAAGGGAGAGAAGGGAGTTCATCGTTCGCGATTCACTGGATTCCTATTATCGTGTATTAATAAGTATCCACCGTGAGGAAGGGCTTCCCGGATTAACGTAGGGCGAGAGAGAGTAGCGAAAATGGAGAGAGGAGAGGAAGCGTCCATAGGGACGACCAAGGGATGGGCCTTACTCCCTTTGCGTGCGCCAGGGATTTCGCTTGGCCCTTTCAGAAATACTAAGGATACAGATGTAACCCTCAAACATCTGTAGCGTATTTGTGCCAATGGACTGTCAATAAAATCAATTAAAAATTCCCAAAAGATACATGAAAAAGGTATCGATGTATTAATAAGAAAAAAGTCTATACAATATATATATATATATATATGTGATCTCCAAGTGATAATCTCCAAGCGACTTTGATCAACAGTAAAAAAGAGGAAGCCTGATCTGCTTTGCTGGATCAGACTTAGATAATCTTTATCAAAAGTGCAATCACATAATTAGTGAGTTCATATATCGTCGAACGGTCCATTAGGCAGTTTTTAGGGTAGACAAGCAAGTAAGCACGTAGAGAAGCACAGGTGTAGCGTATATCCCCTGAGGGTGGAGTAGACTCTGCTACGGGGGTAGAAACGCAAACAACCTAAACGTCCGACAAAAGAGACCCCACGCGTTCTGCCAGGCTAATTGGACGGATAGCGTACCTGCCAGCCTTTTGACCGGCTAATCCTTCGTCCTTTCAGTCTCATCAGCCTAACGAGCTGTGGCGAACGGGACTCCTCCTAGTAGCTTTTCCGATAAACAATCCTTCCCTAGTCCCCGAGTATTTCCGTGAACAACGTCAATCATTTACCAGTAACGTAACATCGAAGTGCTAGAAAACACATAGCCTGGTGATATCCCATAAACATGTACTGCGCATGCGCAGTATATCACGTGGTACGTAGCATCAAAATTAAAACTAAAAAATAACAATTCACTATACTGTCGAAGCGCACAATTCTAAGGTTAGGATAGCACCAGTCGCGTAACCTATAAGAACGTTCGGCAAACGGCGTATCTCCCTTTTAACTCGAGGTATTTCTGCCAGTAGTATGGTTTTGAGCAAAGCCGTTTTGCGGTGTCCTCGCAGGGGGTTTCCTCTAGGATTCCGTGGGCACTCCGGAAAAGCAGTGAACGCGGCGGAGGTTACCGCGGGGTGTCAGTCGACCTCGTCGCGGCAGACAATGGCCTTGAACTTGGCCGAGTGCAACGGCGAAGAGTTAAAATCGGCTTGCGTTTAGCCGGATCCCATTATAACAACTCGGGAGAGCCGGCGTAAGCTCGACGCTCGCCTCGGTGCCGCTCACTGTGTCACCGGGCTAAGCCCGGACTTACCTCTCTACCTCTACCACCTATACTATACTTATTCTTCTGCTGTCTTATTCACTCGCACCCACGTTCCATTCGTTTATCTGTCCTCCTCATTCATCCAGTGCTTTACTCTTTGCCTTCCTTTACCCCTTTAGGCAGAATACTCGTACTTACCTACCTGTTCTCTCTTAACCTTCTTCTTGATACTCTTTTGACATTCTTTGTTGTGTACAATTGCCGACTGATCCTGCGAGAGCTCACAATTCCTTACGTTAAATGAATCATCTTTGGTAGCAACTGGTTAATTTGTACAATTGGTATGACATTTGTAAGGGATAGTAGGGTAGGTCATTGAGGTAACGGTATTAAGACGGTAGATTGAATTTTTTTCAAAGAATTTTTAAAGAATATTTTTTTTTCTCGTGATTTTTAAACCGTTAGTTTCTTGTTAGCATGGATTGGGATAAATTTTACTTTTCTAGGATTTTCAGTGAGTAAGTCACTTTGGGGGTTATCGATCCGGAAGGGTGTAATAGTTGGCGGAGAATTCCTTTCAGCGATTAGCCATAGACCTAACGAGTCGGCGTGTGATCAAAGAAATAAAGAAAAAGAGACAACTTGCCGGTAAAGGGATTGCTGATTGGTTAACGCTCGCTAAGCGGCAGTTTTAAAGTCGAAAATCGAATGAATCGCGGCGCGCAAATTCGATTGAAAAATTGCTAGGCAGGCTTTCGCTTTGATCTCGAACCCTACGCGGATGCTGTATAGGACTCACTATTAGGTATACGATATAGGTATAAGATATAAATACAGTGGTGGTCCTGTCTATATTTTTTCTCCTGATATGTATTATATGTATTTCCGGTAGATCGACTCAGCACAAGGAAGCGTTTGAAAGATCCAGCAAAAGTCTGAAATTCTACGTCAAAATGGTGAACCTGCCAAAAGTAATACGTTTCCTTTCTGGTCAATAGAAAGCAGGATAATGTATCTAATACGTTTTTGTAGATCCAATTAATTCAGGACCGTCAAGCTCCGTCACCTGGAAAGGTCTTATTGCTCCAGGACTATGCTCATCCAGGTTGCCTCTTCTTCATTTTTTTTTCATTCTTTTTTTTTCATCTCCCTACTTTAAAAGATCCACGGAATAAGGATGTGGACGATTAATTCGTGATCCTGAGAGACTATCCGACCCAATTTTGAACGTTCGGGCGGTCCGGAGAATCATATATATATGTGTATATATATATGTATGAAAGATCAGAAGCCCCGGCAGGAAGTCAAGGGGCGCGAATGCATTGTTAAGCCCCCTCTGTCCAAACAGTGCCTCACCCTGGGCACTATCCACCCTCTCTTCAGCCTCTATCCAGCCTCTTTCTGCCCCCTTTCCATCGGTGTGCCTAGCGACTACGCGTAATCCTAAAAAATGGACCGACGGCTTCCGGCCCGACGTTCCTGAGGGGGCACCCTGGGCATCCGCTCTCGCCGTCTCGTCCACGGTGGCAACGTGTACAGCGTACAAATCAAAACGAAAGAAAACAAGTGAAACATCACAAACAGTATACGCAAATGCATACGAAAGGCGAGTCTTCATCGAAAATGTTTCCCATATCGAGTTTCAATACCGGCGACGGTCGTAGGTATTTACATTTTTTATCAGTGAATACCAGCTCAGATCTACTTCTCTACTGTTTACAGATTTTTATACATAACAACCATGCACCCAATACAACTCTGGATTTACCTTGCAGTTCTTCCAAAAAAAAAACTGACTAACGATAAGAAAAAACTAGCACACAATAACGAGCTATAAAAAGGACGAAAAAAATTCCATGGACCAAAATTCCCTAGGCAACGTCACTAGCAACGAAAGCGACCTTACAAAGACGATAAGAATTGTCATAGACCTTGCTAATAGTACTCCAAGGGACGAAAAGGAATAGGACGAGCGACGAGCAAGTGGATGCTGCGAGAGGACCGAGACGATCCTTAGCCCCTCTGAATCTCTCATCCACGAGGAAGGATCTCGCTCTTGCACCAGAGAGGGACCTATAAATAATTAGCGAGGAGTCGCTCTCCGCTCGGCCGCCGTAAGCCGCTTACGACCCCCCAGCATCCTCCTTCTCCGGTACCCTCCATCCAGGGTGGTAGATATTCTCGCTGGTAGGCCACCCTCCGAATCAACCCTCCTGCCAACCTCGCGTACCCTCGCCTTCAGCAGAGATAGGAATCATCGCGAACCTAACGGACTGGCACCCTGACGCACAGAAATGCCCGATACCCCCCCGCCTCACCAACCGTCTGATATATCCGCGGCTACTATGTCCACCAGCTAATTGATAGCACGTGCCTTCTCCCACAGTTTGCTCTAGCGATTCTTTGTTATAGGATACGGATAGCTGGGCTTGATTGATTTTGAAATGCTGATAAGGCTCGTCAAGAGAAATATATAATTAGACATTGATCACAGTTAATTATACCGAATTTTTATAGTTCATTAAATATATTAAATGTCTAATAGGGGATACGCTTCGATTTTGAGCACTTCACGTGCCTTTTCATGCTTACCGGACGCAGAGTCAAAGAGCCTGAAAGATGTACACAGGCCTAATGCAAATAAAATTTTAGTCTAGACGGGTTGGCTGCACTGTATAGCCCGTGCTGCACGTAAGCACCCGATTAAATTCTGAGCCATCGACAGAGATCAGCTTAACTGGAACGGAGGCGCGTGTTGACTAACTGGGGCACCGCTCGACCCCAAAATCAGCAACGAGCAACGACAACGAGCAATGCGCCACGTGCTTGTCTGATTCTCTCTTTATCTCCTGGAGCTCTCCCTTTGATTACCAAGCTTACGACTATTACCAGTTCTCTTTCTCTTGTACTGCCTCTTTTCTGCTTGAGAGAGAGAGAGAGAGAATCTGACAGACACCAAATCTGCTATCGCATTCCCATTCGTGTCTGTCTTCTGCTGCCGAATTGCTCCGAAACCTTTTCGAGAGCTATTGACTTAATTCACTGAATCAAAGGAGAGCTAGTGTCAATTCGTATAACAGCGCACAATGTATCTAAGTGAATTTAAGAAGAAATATGTTAAAAATCATTCCCAGCTTCTTCAAAATTTTATTCATAGATAAAAGCCAGATACAGTATCAAATACCTTGACTATATTTGTCAATGAAAAAAATTCGTTTACAGCCTTCAAATTTAGAGTTTCTATATCTCTGTCTTCTTCTTACTTCCGTAAATCTCCATCAACCTGTCTCTCTCGCACTCACGTGCGGTATAGAAATTACGAAAAATCCAAGGGCCAGACCTTTCTCCTATCGATATTAATATATTTTCCACGTTAGTACGTACTTTTGTATTGTTTCACGTGTTTTCCACTGGATAATTTGCATGTACGTGCAAACTCCCCTCTGCCGCGTACTTTGCGTGCAATTGTCGCGACCCGTGACAGGTCTGAATAATTCATTAAAGATACGCAGGAAATCGAGCAACAGGGAGAGGGGAATGGAAAGTGGCGCGCGCTCGAGGACCTTCGCACAAAGTGAATCTCGGATTACCGGTCCCAAGGGTGTTCGGAAACCCTACACTGGCGAAGTAGGTGGACGATAACAGTGAGAGGAGTGGAGCTGGTGGCGGTGATGCTGACTGGAGAAGCTGTAAGGAACCGTATAGGCAAGTACGACGATTCGTGTTTCGGCCACCCGGCATTAATGGGCTTGTAATAGGCTATTTGCGATCGCTAATAGCACACGGGATCCCATGGGAAATCACCCTGTCGTACCCTACGAGCATCCCTTGCTTTATTATTTTTTTTTTATTCTCTTTCCTCGACCGATATTCGAGAAGGTCCACTGGCTGTTCACGTATCCAGGGTAAAAGGTCCTGCAAACAGTTGCGGGAACAGGCAAAATTAATTGTGGCTGCCTGGAATAAAAAGGGCAGCCTATACTAAGGGATGATCCTTTGTGAGGCAGCTATAGTCGATATGGTCCAAGTTAATCTTTCAAAGCGGCAAGCAGTTCAGTTCGGAAGTGAGGTTATGTAATTGTCATTTTCACCTGCGACGTTATTTTACAGGATCACAGGTATACGTGGGATGTATGTATGTATATATATATATACGCACTGCTTGTCAGGACTATTGGGATGGATCCTTGAAAATAAACAGAGCGTGGATCCTGGACGGAAATCTCTCACGTCCGGCGGAACGACGTCTGGAAGGACAACGGTATAGGGAATGGTCTTGGGGTGGAGACTTCAGGTAAGTCACTGAATACTAGGAGCGGGCAGTGCCACGATCAAAAGCTCGTTAGTCCTGGACCGCTTTCGCTGCTGGATAATAAATGTGGGAACGTTCATGGTCCCCTTTGCTTCGGATATCCACCTACGCTTGGCGTGGATCCCGCTACCAGTCTTACACGATTTATGAGGATATCTCTTGAAGAGAACTCCATGATCCTGGATCAAAGATATACATAGGTATTTATTTGCTGTTCTTTTTTTTATATAAACAGATAATTGCGAAAATAAATAACACGTATACCTTTCGTTATTTTTATAATTTTTATTCGTTTTTTTACTCCTTAAGGAATGTACGGAAATATCCTAGGAGTCCTTTAGTGTGTTTGACGCAGATACCTAGAAGGGGAAGGTAGGAGGTAAAAGGAGAAGAAAAATCAAGAGGGGCGAAAGAAGACAGACGAGGTGACTGTTCGGAATCAATTTCGTATTGTGCCTACGATCGATATCTCTTGAGTCCCGCGAGTATTACGCGGCAGAATTACGTGAATGGGTCCGGGGATTGGGACCACGGCTGGGGGCCTAACCAGAGCTCGACTTGCATTGTCTGGGGACAAATCAAATGACGTGTGTATATCGAGAACCGGCCTGACGATCCCAATCGGGAATCTTAGAATGGGAAGGAGCTGTTGCGTCTCTTTGCGACCGGTAGCTTCTAGGATTATATACTATACTGTAGCATCGTAGATACGTGATTGGATGAAATGCATGGACCTGTAGGAAGATTTTTGGACGATTTGAGGACACGTATGGAAAGTGAAGTGTCGTGCCTTATTTATATGTGCCTTTTTTTTTCTTGCTTAAGAACCACAGGAGTCCCATGGGACTTGTATTTCGTCCCTATATGGATTTGCCTTGCATCATATTGGTCCTTTGGATTTGTTTCGAAAAACACCTGTAGAGCAAATGTTGTGACTGAAGATACTCACTCCGAGATGACCAGCAAGAACGTGTCAAAGGCCACTGGGACAAGAAATCTAAGAAATGCTACAGTCGCGTGATCAATCATTATTGATATCCCGGTTTGTCATGGATTGCCTCGTTTATATATCCTTGAAGCGATTTCTGTTCCATGGGGTTCCTACGGTTCATTAAATAGCAATATCAGATGGTTCTGTACCTTGAGATAATTCCCAAGAGGCATCAGAAGTATGGCGAATGTATCTACGTAGTAGTATCGGGTACCATATCGCTAGGTTGGGTAGCTAGAACATGGCATTTGATATATAGAAAACGTAAACGATAATCCCGAGTAATTGGAATTGCTGGAACTGGGTAAAAACAGTGGGCCCAACGGCAGAGCGATAATTAGAAATGCTGAATTGGGAAAAACAATGAGAAAACTACTGGCACGTAATTGGAATTGTTTTAATGTATAAGAGAGAAAGGGAAAGAAAGAGACAGTAGTGAAGCTAGGGGAAGATTTATACGAGATGAAAGAAGAGAAAAACAAAAAGAATACGAAAAATATAAGTATAATCTAAAAATTTGAAATTCTATGAAATCTTTGAATATGTGATTTTTCCAAATTTTAACAATTTTTTAAAACAATTTTTGGATTAATTTTGAAGAGGAATTGATATAGCTACTACAGTAACCCCAGGAACCGTAATAACCGTAGTAACGTAGGTTGTCTTTAATTCTGACGTAGTTACGCTTCTTCCTTCCTCTTGGAGCATTTTGCGTATTCTTTGCTCTCTCTTACGTTTACTCCCTCTTACTTTTTCCGATTTTCTATCCTTCTGTAGCTCACTGAGAAGGAGAGAGAACGAGCGAGTGTGGCGCGACGAGAAGAGAGAGGAAGCGTTACGAGGCGTGGCCAACAGAGGCCGAGCCCTCTCTAAGGCAAAACGCTTCCTTTCTTCGGTGTACACTCGCGTACGTGAATTCTATCCAATTGCGCTGAAACCGTCAGTGCTTGAAAGAAATTGTAAAGAGGAAGCTATTCCAAGAGGCAATATGAATCGTATCACTTTGAGAAAGCTCATCAGTAACAATATGTACTACCAAATACAAAATATCCACCCTTATTGTATGTCGAATAAAAAAATTTGAATCTTACGTAATTCTGGAACGAATACGAGAATATATTGTATGAGATACTAGATCATACGTGATTTTGAAATATAAAAAAATAAAGAAAATCGCATTAACGAGCGACTATATAAAAGAAAGATACAATTAAGGATCAAGTAGTAGGTTCCTGGCATGGTCGGCCGACTGGGCGTTTTCATTGACTCAGTGACTTAGTGACTTTCACCGGTGATTTACGGCAAAAGCCTCATAAGCGGCTTGCCTCAGTTTCGTATTCAATTCTCGTCAATGAGCTCCGTGGAGATGAGAGACGAGCGAGAGAGATAGAAGCAGGATGAGATGAGATGAGACAAGGAGAGGGTTATGAAGGAGAGCGAGAGGTAGGCAAAATAGGGAAGCTGTGTACAGAAGTACAGGAAGAACAGAGAGAGAGAGAGAGAGTGAGACTGGAGGCTGCCTGAGGGCAAAGGTTATTTGCACTAGCTTGTCTTTTTTGCTAGAGCTTTTTGTTCGAACGGTTTGTCGAACGGATCAGCCGGGCTGATCTTCGGGGATGAGCGTGAACTACATTCTATACGGAGTAAGTGAGATTCGAGAGAAAAAGCAGCACCGAAAAAATCATACAAAGTTCATCCTTAGTGAGAATAGAGATATCCGTACTTGAAATTTTATGAAACAGTCTATTAGCTCTTATCGATTATTAAATTAACCTCAAAATAGTCTTCGACGTAGTCTCCGACTGACTAGTGGCCACTCCAAATAAGGTCTTCGTTCATGCGGTTGTTTTGATACATAATCTTAATTTCGTAATCACGTCAGAGTTCCAGCAGTGGACAACAAAATGCACAATGGTCACTACACGATGAATGATTATTCTTCTACCGAGTAAGTAGACACATTACATAAGTCATTAAATAAGATTTCTGTACACTTGGTAGCGATGTAGCGTTTGAATGATTACATTGATTCCTAGTAGTGAAACTAACCAGTACGTTGAAGTGACGGTAGCCATTGTTCGGTTGACAGCCATGAGCCTAGAAGAATGACTACGCTTGCCATAAATAGTTATAATAGTGAACGCTTGATGATGGATAAGAATAAATAGACTAAATAACATATTAATAACGCCGATCAATCATCACGTGCAATGATCCGATGTATACAATACGTAGCTATCGCTGATCAAATGTGATACGCGTGAACGTTACACTAGGTTATAGTGTGACTAAAAACAATTAGGCAGCTTCGAGTTGATTATCGGAAGTGTCAGTGACTCGATATACGGATGGGTACACGATTGATCGGATGCTCAGCTTGTAAGAGTTTATGAATGGGCCGCGGGGAGGAATAAAGTGGCACTAGGTCGCCACGTAGCAATAGCTTTATGGAAGCAAGCCGGTTTTAGCTACACTAATAGCATAGTAATGCTGGCTGATCTTTTCGAAATCCGGTAAGAGCATTAACTGCTCGCACGTGAGCAAGTTAAATTGCTATGTTGTTCGTATAGAGTCTATCACCTGGCGTAGCAGTTAGCGAGCGCGTTACAGAATCCAAACCAATTACCCGTCACCGTGTATACTCTACAAATTTAATCTCGTCAATATCCCATCTTGTCTGCTGCCGAGTGCATGCAGCTACGTTTTCCCGGGCACGAAGATACGAAGCGACGGGAAGGTAGCTGCAGTCGTAGGATTTCGTAGCGAAATCTACAATCGAGACTGAAAAAATCGCATTTACGAACGCAACAAGCAAATTTGAAATTCAAACGCACGATTTGTGAAAACCTTAAAATAAAGGTATGATACAGGAATGTCGAATACAGTGCAGGGGTAAAATAATTATTGCGATTTTGATGTCTCTACAGGTAGTTTCAGTTTGTATAGCTTGCCGGTAGCATAACGGTTAGTATAGTAGGTGGCTGTGGATTCGGCTTTAAATGAACGTCTCGGTAAGGCTGCGCAGTACTCGAGCGACTGGAGTGTACCTGGTGGCCATCGTCCAATAGAACATTCCATTGGATCCCCACTACGACTAGCGTCATAGTCGGTGACGCCCTACTCTCGAGGAGACGACGCCGTCGGTACGATCGTGTCCCCACCCTAGTGAATGCCACCCCCCGCAGGGGGTAACCCCGGCCAAGAGAGAGCGATCCGTAACAACTAAAGTTCTCGTGAAAAGTTGAGCTGCTCTCTCCTACACCCTCCCGAGGAATAATAGCGGCCCGTTTTACGCGTCCGTCTGTATCCGTGGCCGTCGACGTCGTCCTCGTCTTCGTCCACGTCGACCTCGACGTCGACGTCGGCGTCGGCCACCACGAAAGATCTCGAGTACGAGCTCGCGGCTATATCCAGTCTTGTCTTCCTGTGTCACGGAGTCTCGCTGACTCCTGGACGACGCTACTTTCGTTCACTGGAATAGTCACTGATCAGCCAGGGATTAAACGTCAGGATCTTCTACTAGTACAGCACAACCCTGTTCACACGGTGAGTCCTTTGAAACGCGTTTAGTGTACTTTTTAACTGTGCTTTTCGTGAAGTGTGTGACTACTCCAGGATATTCGGCTGTGAATTTTTTTTTCCACGTATATCTTGGCTCAATGGTGATTTTTCACTATCACCGTACGAGGTAATTTTCCCCCCCCTGATTTTTGTGAATTCTCCTCAGCGTCAGCGTCGTCTCCTACGAGTGTAATTTTTTGTTAAGTTACTTTTTCTTATGTTAATTCAATTTTTTCTTGTACTTCTACATATTTTTGATTATCACTTCAATTTCAAACAAAATTTTGCCAAATATTCGCGGATGCGATATCAAGTACTTCAATCAGTATTTACAATGTGGTGAAATATTATGGCTGTACTTAACGTTAATGATATCAGGGAAAATGGTGGTGATAGAAACTGAACAGCCATTGCCTCCAGTCTGCGCTCTGATAAAATGATTTTGAAATGAGGGTCAAATGAAAATCTTCCTGTTGGTGCGAAGAGTAGAGAGAGGGTGGATACTGATTAACGATCGCGGTTACGAAAGCCGAGCTTAACACTGTGGTCATGTGAAAAATAAAAAACTGCGGTAACGCTTGAAAAGTGACGATGTGGAAATGTACCAAAATAGATAACCACCGACGAAATGTATTTATATAATTTTTTTTGAAAATAAGGTAAAAATAGTCAAAGACGTATACATGTCTCATATACTATCGTAGGTCTCATAGGCTGAGTTTTCTATATTACAAAATCTTTGGCACTTTCTATCAGGTAATAGTTAACAGAGATGAGTGCCCAATGAGAGAGTAAGAGAGAGAGAGAGAGAAAGAGGAATATACAGAGGAGGGTGTACGATCAACTATCGAAGCAAAAGTTGGGCCGTGAGGTTTCCACGGGAATAATCTGCTTACCGTAATCTTCTTGGCTCGCCTCCCTCCCGTCGTCATCGTCGTCGTCGTCGACGGGATCCGCCTTCCTCGGGATAGGACCTTTGTCGACGTTCCTCACGTGACGAGGATCCTCCGCGGGGCGTGGGTCCTAGTCTGTCGCGTGTCCTTTTCGCGATCCAGGACTCTGTCGCAATGAAAAACTTACGAACGTATACTAATAGTTTTCACTGTTTTTAATAGAATCAAACGCGCAACCTCTGATACGTAGTACTTGCTTGTCCAAAACATAAGTATCACGACGATCCTGATGACGTTGATGAATCAGAGTATCAGTGATTGAAGTGACAGTCACGTGTGATCTGAGATAATTACGAAGCGTCAGAAGGCACTGGTGTTAAAATCCTGGATCTTTGACATTTTTTCAAAAGAGAGAAGTATAATCTACGTAACGATAGTCTAACCTCAAAAATGGTGACTGATCAGTGAAACCGAGAAAATTTGAGTGTTTGCCTAAGGGTCGACCACTTAATTTTTCGTTCGGTCGAGTATCCGTATTTTCGAAAGGTGTTAGAAAAGAGGAAAAAAATTTGAGGGAAACGTCAATGTATTCTCAGGAGACATTTTTTCGGTGGTCCGACGGGGAACGATCTTATCACGTGTGAATGCACCTTAAGCCTAAGTCTTCGAAGGATCTCGAGGAATCGTCGTGATCCAAGTGACATGGCCACCCAAATGTCTCGTGAGGAAGAGAGAGAGAGAAGAGAGAAAAAGAAGTTCTTCGGAAAAATAAAGACTGAAAAGAAGAAGAAGAAGAAGAGAAAGAATAAAGGAAGGATCGAGAGATGAAAAAAAAGGAACCTTCGGAAATTGGCTCGAGGGCATACTGCGGAATCATAAGTCCTTTTGCTTCAGAAGAAAAATCGTGGGTGCATTCTAGCAGTTGCGTGACTGAGAAAGAACCAGATAGAAAACTAGGGTAGAAACGTTGCCGTTTCCACGGGAATTAAATTTTCCGCTCGACGAGTCGCTCAAAAAAATCGTCCATTGCTGTCGAATGATCCCACCCTCGACTACCACCATCCCTTTCCGTATCGGTTATTTTTTTCTCCTTCTCTCTTTAAATTCTTTTTCCATTTTCAAAATCCCCCTCCTCCCCCCAAACTCTCGTTCACATTTTCGGGCTGCACCGAAACGACTGGAGCGAACTTTTTTTT
Organism: Hartigia nigra; assembly: GCA_031001745.1. Lineage (NCBI taxonomy): Eukaryota > Metazoa > Arthropoda > Insecta > Hymenoptera > Cephidae > Hartigia > Hartigia nigra. Next base: position 27,765 of record JARPRG010000642.1, on the reverse strand, counting down.
TCTCGATGGGCCCTTTCGCAGCCAGTCGTACCAACCCACGGTGGTCTATTGTCGCGGGAGCCTCTTCGGGGAACAATGGAACCGCGTGCAAACACTCTGGGAAACAATACGAGCAACTTAACTTCCTGCGCGCTGACAAATGACTCGTTGGTCGCGTCCTCGTCCTCATCCTCGTGTTCTCCTGGACTTGGTGAATCCTCGTTAAAAATTTGACGAGTTATACCTTATCACTATGTACACAGATATAGAGTTAAAAGACACGGAAGCGTCTCGTGTATCATCACTTAGCGATAAATGCATATCGCGAAAATCTAGGTTTGGAATCTCTTTGAGGAAAACAAAGGCTAGATTTATTCTGCAGAGCGTGAATGATTCTGAGTAATCGAATCTGAGTATGGGGGAGCGAACGTAATAATAGGGATTTAACAGTCATGAAGTTTTGTTCTCATTGGAGGAACCACCAAGTGTACGTACGTGGGTATACACTTTGGTTTCCAAGGGAGTGGCTACACTGTGGGCTTTTGCGTGTTCCTAAGGGTTATATGAAAATCGGGGTTGTGTGTCCAGGCTCCATTGGTAACACAAAGTGTTTGCAGTTTCGAGGGACGGATTTCTAAGTATGTACAGTACGATTTTCAAAAGTACTAAATAAAGGGTGGTAGACGTACGTGGGTTTGCGTCCCTTGGCAAGGACGTTGGAAAAGTTCTCCTGTGTGCAAGAGCGCGTAGGAGTGAGAAGAGGTTCTCGAGTGGCCAGTCTGGCCCGGTCCTGTAACAAGTGTAATATGGCCCCCTCAGGGGGTACAAACCATACTCCCGCATTACCAGGGAGTCATTGTGCCTGACCAGAGCGGTGTGGAGGAAACGCGTTTACAAGCGACGGAAGTCGATTTCGCGGTGAGTAGGAAGGATGCGAGGGTGAAGTCGAGTTGCCACAGGGACCGCTTGGAGTTTTAATATCGTGTTCTCGAGAGTTGCGGGACAATAGTTTATTAAAATGGAGGGAAAAAAAAAAGAAAAGTCGAGATGCCCTTTCGACGGCTGGTGAAAGGGATGTTTGAAATCGGTACTTTGAGACGGGTGGCAGTTTCGGTAAGGTGTCCTTTCTCTTAAAACGTACATACTTCGTGGTGAATCGTTTTGGAAAATTTCAAGAATCTATCGCATATGGCCTAATAATGAAAACAAGTTGAAGGAGAGGAATAGATGCAGTTTATTGGTTGAAAATTATAAGGATAGTATCGACGATGATACCCATGTGTACTGTTTCCGTTAATCGGGTACATAGCATGCGATTGGAATGCGAAAACAAGTGATTTTCTTGTTGTCAGGTACGTCTGTCTAATGACGTCATTATTTATGGCTGTGTTTAATTAGTGGCGGATGTTAATTAACGTTTAATAAGAAGCTCTCGGTAATCCGTCGCATGTGCTAGTCGGAAGAGCAGATGCTTTGTGTATATGATGAATGTAAAGGAGTGGGTGTTGGTGGCTGTCACTTGTGAGACAGGGTCGATGTGAGTAATCGGAGAGGATAAAACTCTTAAGGGCAGTCCAAGTAGCCGAATGGTTTGGGACCCTTTGGGCCCTTTTAGAGATATCGGCTGGACTCTGACCACCTTCGCGAGGTGTTACGTTGCACAGTTGAGGATTATCGCGGGCAGCTGCTTGAAAATATGGCTGACCTATCGGGTTTCGAGTATGGCAGTGTTGGGTCCTATCTGGAGTAAATCCTCGATGGTGTCTTCTTTCGGGCTGATTGGGCCCCACGAGGACCAATAACGCTATTAGGAAGTTGGGCAGGGTCTAAAGGAGCAAAAGAGTATTTAGGGTGGGTGTATGTCTAATGATGGAAACAATGTGTGTTTCAGGGTCGACGTGAGGCGTCGGCGTCGTCGTCGGTCGACCTAGTGTTCGGGGACGGCATCGTTGCGCCCAAAGTCCCTGTAGTTCTGGGCCCTTTGGTGATGTGGCCCAACAGCCTGGGTGGAACGTCCGGTTGCAGTGGGGGCGCCGGGGCGACCGAATTGGGGGGCCTTGCAGCGGCCTCCTCCACATCAGCATCGGAACTCTTTGGGCCCGCAGGGTTTGGGGCATCGGCTGCTGGGCCTTACGGGGCTCTCAAGACCAATCCTTACGTCAGTGCCCTTGGCATGCCTCCGATCGAGGCCCTCCATTCTAGCATTGGTTATCCCGGTTGCACCCCTGCCGGTGAGTCCTACTACTGTGAGTGCCTTCCTCTTTTTAATTATTCCACAAAATTATCTTTTTTCATATAAATCTACTGTTTAGCTTAGTCTAGGTAGTTCAGTTTGTCATGTTTTGCGGTTGCAATAAGAAGTGTCCGTAGGTGGAGTCGATTACGGGAAGACTTACATACGAGGCTCTATCGGTGGAAACCATTCACGGATTCTGATTCCTTGGCTTTTTTTTGTCAAAGGTAATCCGAGAAAGCAGCGAAGGGAGAGAACGACCTTTACCAGGGCGCAGCTAGATGTACTGGAGGGGCTCTTCTCCAAGACGAGGTATCCCGATATCTTCATGAGGGAAGAAGTCGCCCTTAAGATCAATCTACCGGAATCCAGGGTTCAGGTGAATTTTTATTATTAATGCTTTATAATGTATTTTTTTTTTATTTATAAATATCGTACAGTTACTTGCGCAAAAAGTACTTTGCTTCTTGGAACAAATTCCGTATGGCTTGGGACGGACTTCTCTAGAATTTGCAAAACGTGATGGTAAGACGTGCGGAAGTAAGAAGGTGTCGGAACGTGGACACCGCAAGAAAGAGATCGTTTTACTGCCGCATTCCCCGTCAAAGGGTTAACCGAATTAGGACACCCCACGAAGTCTCGATTCTCTACACGCCGCTCGATACTTAAATGAGGCATAGTGCGATGTAAAGGAATCGGCAGGGAATACCTGTACGCATTTGACACTTGCGGAATTTCAGGGCGTAACTTCGCGAAGACTCAAACTTTGGACCTCAGGGGATTTTACAGAATTTTTTTTCATGGTTTTTCAAAATTTCTTTTTTGCTTCGCGAATAACTGCCGTACCACTTCCGTCGACTTTTCATACCGCGAGAAACCCTATTCGTGTCGACGCATATTGGGCCCTAATCAGGGCCCGAAAAAGGGCGAGTCGCATCAGAAATCACTAGGGTGCGCACCTGGCCGCCTTTATGAATGGGGTTCGTAAAACCATAGTTTTCCGCACGTTCTTCTATTGCCAAGACTGGACTAACTTCTCTTACGAATTCCGGCCCAACTGGCTCAGACCTCTGTCATACCCAATAGGACTACAGATTCTCATACTGACCTAAAGAATCACATAAACCCGAAACCTGATCGGTCATAGCGTTACAATAAAATATTTTCAAAATAGTATACCCAACAAATTTTACAAGTATACGAATTAGAATCTCATAAAATTAAAGGCGTAATAAATTCTTTTTTTTTTTACAATTCTACGTTAGAAATTATATTTCCGTAACAATTTATTTTAACATTTATAAGAAGAAGTTTTTATTGTTCGCATCTGTCAAGACTCAATATAAAAAAAGCACGAGTTCTCGAACCCATAAACAGTATCGCCATCCATCGTCAGACTATTGTACTAAATCCCCATAGAAAAAAGGCGCCCTAAAAAAGGGCATAAAGCCACATGACCACCTTAGTGGCGCCATCTACCTTCACAATCCTATGCAATGCACGTACTATACGCATAAAAATTCGAATACGTCATAAATACAGTATATGCCTTTTTACATCAGGCAGACATCTTTGTAAAGTCGTACAATGAAGTCTTATGTATTAAACAGAATTGTCAACAGGAATAATATTCATTTTGATATTCGAGATCTAGTGTAATTTATGTGGTGTACGACGGTTTGCCATTCTGCAGGCGTCAGTATCATCGTTGCACTGATGAATTTGAAAGTACCGTATATTTTCAAAGAGTGCTGTTGAAAATCCCAGCAAAGCTTTCATTCCCTCAAACTGGAGTCATGAGTGGCCAAGATGGCGAGTATAAGGTATATATAGGATAGAAGATGAGGGTTGTAGGTGTTGTGGGGGTTACCTGGAGAGTAAGAGGAGGAAATGGCGAAGGGTGAGTTCGTGTCGTTCCCCAGAAAATCCGTAGAAACCCAAGCTTCGCCTGCCGCGTAACATTGATCGCGCGGGGCTTCTCAGGGGCTCTCCTTTTGCCCGGGGTGCGTTCTCAACTCTTCGCTGGCTCTTTCTGAAATTATCTCTTATTTAATTTTGTCATTTGCAAGGTGGACAACTTTTTGTTTGTACAGGTATGGTTTAAAAATAGGCGCGCCAAGTGTCGTCAGCAACAGAAACAACAGCAGCAGCAACAGGACAAGGCGCCGCGCTCGAAGAAACCCTCGGGGAATCCTGCGAGCAACCCTCCTCCTGGTAAAAGTCCTTCAATAGCCACGACACCCACACCCGCTGCTGCTGTGCCGGCCACGACACCCTTGTGAGTCTTTGTATTGAAAAAAATGAAATTTTTGTTCCTTGAATGATATGTATTGAATTGAAATATTAAACATATTTATTTTAGGAGTGGAGGGACTAGTGGTTCTGCGGCAAGTTCGCCGGCCTTGCTAAGGGACTCGCCCCAGTATAAACCAGCGGGAACTGCTACCAGTTTGCTTTTGGCAGCTAGTACAACCCCACCGAGTGTAAGTTTATGGGTATTCATCCTTTACCATCTCTAGATATTCTATTTTATCCAACGAAATTACCGCGTCGACGGTGCTCCTGAGTTACATTACCGACAGAGTGTTATCATTCTTGGGTCATTGTTGATGTGACTCTGTCGGTAAATCTATTTACCGGCTAAGGCTCGGTAAAAACTTGGTCTATCGATATTTAGGGATTTAATGGTTTTTTAATTTGTATGGATAACCTTAGGATTGTATAGATTCTTATAGAATATTTCTGTGCATAGTTGGGTGGTACTGTCTATAGCAGCGGGGGCAGTAGCAGCAGTATTTGGAGTCCTGCCGTCACGGAGGGTGGCGGTGGATTTCCGGGTGACCATCAGAGGCTAGCCTGGACAACAACAACAACACAGCAACAATGCTATCAAAACTATTCGTCCTATTATACAAACATGGATTACCTGTCACCGGCGACACATCAACTAAACGTCGTGGTAGGTCAACTGTACTTTATCTCATATAAATATATCCGCCATGAAAAACACATTCTGTATAATGGAATTATTTTTAGGATGGCAGTGGAAGTGGGTTGGATAACACGTGGAGTAAAACGAGGGATGAGAGTGCTTCGTCTTGGTTTTATAACAGCGCCGGATGGGGCGATCGAAAGTGAAATCTTGCCAAAAGAAACTTGAGAAACAAGAAGAGGATGGCCTAGGTACATATCATCGACAATAGGAAGGAAAAATGATAACTGAGTGCCAAAATCGGCCAAAGAGGAGAGCGTGTATTTTTCAAATAGAGGATATGTCGCACTTTCCCCTGGAAACATATCGGTATCCTTCTACGGAATTAATTGACACGATTCTGTGGATTAAGAAAAAAATCAGAATGTGGAAGGTGTAAGACACGGCCAAATATATTATGCAATAGGCGACGCTAGTGTAAATAATATAAATAACAGAAGATCTAGATAATTCTTTCGCTCGTCATCGAGCATCGTGACCGACACGGTTTCCTTGGAGTTTAATTGAAGAAAAAAAGTTTTCTTGTTTTCTTCTATATTTCTTTGCAAATTCTACCTGAAATACTGAGAGATTCGTCAGTTGCATTTCGCATACCGGTTATCACTCGAATCAGAGTGATATTGGTGAAATCTTATGCGGAGCGATGAATTATTTAACTTAGGCGATACGAAAAAGTCTATATTAAAGTAAAAGGTATATATATACATAAATAAATATAAATATATAAATAGGGATGTACGTGACTGTTTAGATTGTTATTATAAATAATATTAACGAGGATAATAATAACGATATGGAAACAACACAACGACGTGCATATGTCATAAAATGTATGAAATAATATATCAAATTTGAATTGTATTGTTATTTCATCCTTTGCTTTTTCCATACAAAATAAAACAATACCGTAATTCCTTCATGTTCCGATTCGAAAGGATTCTTAATATTTCCATCACTAAACATGACATAACAAAAAGTCCTCTACGCTGAATGGATCATTGTAGAGTTACTGAATGGCACTGTAACATAAAAAACAAAACCCTTACCGAACAAAAGAAAATCATAGTACCAAGGGGTTTCCCTAGGTCACTCAAATTTTATCCGTCTAGTGACATCTGATCCCTTCAGGGTGTTAAGTCGGATCTGTATTACCGACCTTGAATCTAGTGACTAAATGCAAAGTGCATCCACAAGTTCTTGAACATTTCTGTTGTGTATTTCTGCCGGCAGAGTTCGCTCCTACGAGCGTGGCTTCGAACTCTGGTGCAGTGTAACGCGTCGCTTCGCCCAGTTCGGTCGTTCCTCTTGCGCCGAGTGTGATAGCATCTTCGTATCCTAAGAGAAATGACAGGACGGTGAGGAGGATTCGTTCTCGTGTTTTATATTGTCCTAAAGGATTTCCACAGAGGCTGGATTCCTTGCGTCAGGATGTTGCTTCTACTATGGATTTCCGGTGAGTGATTAATTCAAATTTAGCATGATTTTCTGGGAGTCGAATAAGAGTTCCTGTTGTGCCGGGATGCCTAGGGGGCTGCCGGTCTCTCGTTCGTTGCCGGGGATGAATCATGGCTGGAAAGAGAGCGGCGGTACTCCCTTCTGAATCACATCGTTTCTCACTGGTTTCCATTACTTTTTCTTTTTATTTCAACGACTATACTTCTCTATCCACTAATTAATGACAGGTTCATTTCTCAGCGAGTGATACCCATTTCTATTTAATGAAACAGTATTACTTTCTTAAGGGATACTTTTGGAGTGCATGACTACGTAAAGACCGTTGCGTTTATAATTAATATCAAATCTCGTCATAAATTTCAGGACTGTTATCTAGAATCTTATAAGATTATCAAATCCTTGTATAATAACTTGTGTGGTATTGATTATTAATCTCTTCTCTCGTGTTTACTAATATCACTCGGTGATCACAAGCGAATGGCTGTAATCATTCGGCAGTGCATTAAGCATTTAGCACTTGCGCCTACATAGCATATATTATCGAGAGACATAACTATTTACAACTCCCATACTGAGAATGAAGGTTTAAACGATAAAATGAAATGGATGAATCCCGAGGGTAAAAGTAGGTAATAATGAAAGAGAAGGGCAATATAAGAGATAGAAATGGATATCGTTGAAAATCGCTGGAGATTCTATGCTGGGTAAACCGGTTGTATGGCAGCTCAGGGCCGCGTACAAAAGGGATCCCGAGGTAATATAGCGGCGAGAAGAAGGAAGGTAAGGTCTAGGTAGATTCAGCTAGGCAGTCGAGTTGTGTATAGCTGTTAGTAGAAGAAGGGGCCCTTCAGCCCCAGTCTGCACGTATGAGCTCTACTGTCTCATTCATGGCTGTTCGTCCGGTGGTCCTAATTACTCGTCTCGCGTTACCCTGGGCCCGTTCGATGGAGCATAAGGAGCAGTAGTCTAGGGAGTACAAGAAGTAGAAGTAGATGTGGTAGAGCGGGTGTATACAGTATATACTGGGTTGAGAATTACGAGGTTGTGGATAAGAGTGGAAGGCGAGGGAGTGAATGGCGCGCCCTGGGAGCCTGTTTTCCTCTTGGTTATTCTTTTTTTTTTGTGTCTTCCCTCTTCTTCTCCACTGGTTGGCTGACTCTCTTCCTCCCTTGGCGTTTCCTTCATCGCCAGGTCTCGCGCGTAAAAGCCGAGCCTCGTTCTACATGGAAGATGCCACGAGCGGAGCTATTTTTTATTATACTACTTGGTGCACGTCGCGAGCACACTGCCGCTGCATTCACGTCGAGTCGCGGCTCCTTGTACGAGTGTTTCTGAAAAACGTCACTGCGTCGTTTTAAAGAGAGCAGGTTAATATGAAAAAAAAATCGTATTAGGCTTTTGATCCGTCAACCGGTGCCGGTTAAAACTTGTTCCGAATGGGGTAAGAGTGGGCGAATAAAGCTTAATGTGTACATAATGCAGGCGTATTTACGTATTTTAAAAAAAAGACTTCAGCACTCCGTTGCTTTTTCTTTCCGCACAACCAAATTTTTACTCGGGCGTTTATAGGCTCTTTTACATGCTCGTCCAACCACAAGGTTTACCTTCAATGAGTATTCTTCAACGTATGTACTCCTTTCTTAGACTCTCGAAAGTCACTGCCAATTGAGAGCAGCGACGATTGGCTAAATTTTGCTCCCTTTACCTTTCATCACTTCTGGCTTTAAGTCTTTGGCTTTCTTTTTCTCTTCTTTCACCTTTCTCTGTCACCTATGTTACACTCTCATTGTCGAACCTCACGATGGTTCACCCTTTGACGATCGTGCAAGAGACCTCTTTTCCGAAATTCTCTAGGGACCACCGGAGGATAGTGTCTATCGCGCGAGATAGGACCTTTCCGGTCGTGTCTTTTGACAGGAAACACTCCTGCTTTGGTTTTATTGTGCCTGGCCATGATAAAACCCCCAGGAAACGTTCTGATAAAATTCTTCGAACTTTTTTTTTCTTTCGTTTTCGAATGGGATCGTTTCGCTTTGGGTGATCGAATCTCTCGGGTCCTAAAAACGACACGAGTGTTTTTGATGGTCGGTCATACGAAAATCGTGAGAAAGAACTGTAGAAGGAAATATCGGAGAAGGGTCATGGATTGAGCGGGAGCATGAGAGAGAAAATAAAAGAAGCCAAAGTATGCCGTAAAAAAAAAAAATACGCGAAAAGCAGACACCAGCAGTGATGGCAAAGTGAGGATGAAACCAGATTAAAAAAAAAAAGAAGAAAAGAGCGAAAAAGAATATAGGAAGGCAAAGAGCGCGCGAAACTGTTGAAAATGTTTAATAACGCAGGGGGCTGCTTTTAATTTTAATCTGCCAGTGACGGCGCTCTCGCATAGTGGTGGTCTCTTTCAGCAAAAGGATAAATCCATGGCAAATTCCGGAAGCGTAAAATTCCATGCTGGTCTACGTAGAGACTCAAGAGGAACCTTCCGCGGAGGCTCGTCATTTTCACCATAATTTGACTCGTAATTTTTTTTTCCTCTCTGTACGCCGAGAACGTTTGTCGACCACGCCGTTACCTACCGCGGATTGTAACTTTTATAATTAGAGCTCGCCGCCATAACCACGTCCTCCTCTATTACATTACACGTCATATCTCATTAAAAGGTACGGGCCGGTGAGCCTAGCGCATTACTATTTCTACGCCATAGCAATACTATTTTCCATATTCTCCATTGGACACTTCCGGTTTCGTCACTATACAATTTATCGATACTTCCGGCGATTATCAGTCCCAACCACTAATTCAGAATTTACATTTACCATGAGTAAAAGAAAAAAAAAAAAATACGCCAGCCATATCCCATCCCTCGCAGTCAGTCACCCGCCCCCTTCCACCGCACCTCCCCTCCCAGCAACCACCCGTTACGTCCATTGTCTGTATCATCATCACGGTATTATTTACGCCGTGTGATCTGTATTTGGTGCGAGACTCGACCGAGTCTCTTGTTCCTGGTCACAATTAGGGTTCAGGTGTAACTGCCATAATGGCGAACTCACCTTCCGCTAAGCTAGTCTCGTACGACGCAGTCTTTTGTGCCAAGTGTAATTTGCTTCTTTTCGAAAGCTCCGAGCGAGGAAGATGACTTGCACGCGTCAGTGCGACCCTAAAAGTCGTCTTGTTGCGCATGAATTATGGGCGCACACTTCTCTACTGCGGACTACTTGCCTATCTCTGCCTTTCCAAAGGGAACGAGAGCAGTCGAAAAAAGAAGAAGAAGGAGAGCAGCATAGCGCCGGGCAAAGTGGGGAAGGAGACGTAAGAAGTACAGAGATGAAGGAAAAAAAAAATGCACGTGGCCGACAGCGACGCTGACGACTGCCGGTCGTGAAACCTTCCCGCGGTGTAAACACGACGGCTTTTACGAGCTACTCTAGAGACCGCTTTCCTTGGTGTTTCCTCCAAACATGCCGCCGACAACAGCTGCACCGGCCACCCTTTTATGACGTTTACACGCTTTGCGCCGTTTACACGCGAGAGCTATACCTACCAGCATAGGCTCTCCGTTGCATGGCTAAACATACAAAACACATCTAAACGTGCGTGCGTGCGTGCGTG
>JARPRG010000642.1:0-17394 GCA_031001745.1 Hartigia nigra | reverse complement strand
GTGCGTGCGTGTGTGTGTGTGTATATATATATAAAAGAAAAAAGATAGTCTATGGAGAAGTCTACCTTTAGTGACAAGCCAGATCGCTACATATATATATAGAAATTTATAGTGAGAATTTCTTTCGTATACGTTGAAAATTCTTTGAAACATTAACGTGAAGATATCGAGTGATAGGATGTATCCTGACAAGATAGTAGAGCCAGAGTACAGATAAAGGGCCATGGGTTCAAGCTGAAGGATTTATGGTGGACCATATAGATATATATGCTTCTATGTTAAGTCGCTCGATACTTGCATAGATCATTTTAGATTTTGCGGAATGATCTGTACATTGTAACTCTACAGAATGAGTTTTTCTTTGGATTTTTTTTCTCTCTATTCCCTTTACCTGTACAGACCTCATGCAAAGTAATGGAAACGGGGATACCCAGTGTGGTACCTCTGTTTCAGAGTTTATTATGGTACGATTTCAATAGATACTTCGATCCTCTTATATCATCTAGTACGTAAATTCTTTCGCTTAGATACACGCATAGGACGTTCCAGACGACGTATCATGGCCTACTGGGACTGTACGTTGCATTTGATTCGTCGAAGTCATAGAGCGGGAATTCCTTGAAGGGATTTACATGAACAATTCCGACAGCTATCGGTAAATTGCGTAGAATCACTCTTGGGAAATCTGTATGCGCGTTTGATGACGTATGTCAGTGCCTAAGGAGAGATTGAAAATTTGTTCTTTTAGAGATATGCGTTTTTGATTAATTCTGATAATAAATATGCATGGGATTGGTAACTCGATGGGTGTAATATTTTGAATGGTCTTAACGGTTGCCATTTTTTGTTTACAGTGGCGTCGGTTCTTGGACAGAACACCGAGCTGTACTTTTCCGTGAGTCCTGCCGATCACTCAACGGTCGAGGGGTCGGCGGTTCGTTTACGCTGTGAGGCCCATTCAGACTCTGCAGTGACTTACACGTGGATGATTGACGGACAACCTCTGGCGCCGAGTCCACGACGTCATCAGATCGACGGTGATCTCTTGATCACGCGCGTGAATCGTATACTGGACAGTGGGAATTTCGTTTGCGTCGCGAATCAGCTTGAAACCGGATACGCCATTGAAAGCTCACCGGCGAAGATCGACGTGCAATGTGAGTGAACCTTTAACGTTTATTTCTATCAAGTGCAATTTACAGCTAGTGACTTTACCTACGTTCGATAATTTTATAGCGGTTATTTGTCTTAGTAGATAAATTATATTTTCCTTTAAACAGGTAAATATCGATATATACCAGAAGTAGCGAATTTTATTTTCTCTTGCGACTCATGGTAAATCGACAGATAATGAGAGAAAGAGGGGTGGGAAAAAAGTATAATAAAACAAAATGTAAAGGAAACGAAGTCCGAATTAATGGGCTGACGGCATCGACGGTATCCGACGGCACCGGACCAATTATACGGTCCGTTTTAATTAAACAAGATAATTTGCGCTCGGATTGTTGCCCAATACAGTGTAAGAGGGCAGAGACCGTAGAACCTGGTTGATGGTTGCCGTAGAAGGTGGAGGTCGGCTTGATATTTTAATGATTTTAAAACGCTGAAGGACTGAAGGGAACACGCGGTAGAGTGAGTAGATTGCAGTGGTGGTACCTACTATGCATTAGAGGGGTGCGGCTAGAGTTTCTGACTGGAAAATACAGATGGATAGATATATATAGCTATAGCTATTTTTCGTACCACAAGTAAAAAGGTGCGTTTCACGAACTGCCGCGCGAAGAAGGAAAATATGTAGAGAGACGTCGCGACGCCTATCCAAAAGCTTAGGACACATGGCGTCCTCGTACGCGTCGCTCTCACTCCATATTGAATGAGTAATGAAGAAATTTGTAAAAAAAAAAGTCAAGTAAGGGAAAAATGGTGTGCGGGTAGCAAGGGTAGAGGCGGGGGGAGGGGGGAGAGGGGTGGGGCTGGGTGAGAAAAAAGGTAACATATTATTAAATCGAGAGTGAGCGAAAGGGAGGTAGGAGAGACGCCCGGCGTCGTTAGCGCCTCGGCGCCTCGTTATCATGTATCGCTTCGTAATTATTATTACACGCGCCACAGTGGAGTGCAACGCGCGTAAGTACATTTAACGTTGGCTACGCTACCCGTCGCCCAGTACCGATCCTTTGATAATTGCGATAAAAATAATAATAACGCCTGTTTTTTTTTTTTTACGCGCGCTCGTAATTTTTTTTCTTCTATTTTTAATTCCTTACTTCACTTTTGCTCCTCATCGCCACGAATTCAACCAACTTCGAATCGCGCGCGAATTTCATTAGTACCAGACGCGAGTCTTCCGTGTACTTGGCGAATGAAAATTGTCCCTCCCATTCCTCTTTCTTATTGAGCCTTTCCTTTTTTTCATTTCTTTTTTTTTTCTTCCTGGCTTTACACGATTCATGGATATCGTCCCTTTTTATTCTCGTACTGCTGAGGCCTCCTCGGGCTGACTTCCAATGCCAAGGTATACAGAAGTCGGAGATGACTTAAATGACGTCAGGAGTCTCGCGTCGTCAATGCGTGGACTCGCCTTCTCTATACGCTTCTTTATCTTCATATATCCTTATCTTGATTCTCGAGAATCAAGAGACTGGATCTCGTATCTGTATCGGGCATTTGAAATCTAAATGAAGAAGATCACGGTAATTGGGCAAATGGCAATGTTATTCTTAGGCGTATAACGTATGTAGATTTATTTATACTCTGTGTCTCATTAGTCTGGCATTTAAATGATTTGGTTTGACGATTCAATGGGGCGATTATTTTGAGAGAAAAAAAAGAAAAAATTCGAAAAAGGCAAATACGACTGCTTTAAATCCTGGCGAATTATAACGATTAATATCGACAAGCCGATGTTAACGCACCGGTCCTATGACAATTTTCACACGTGAGAAGTGGCGTATGGATAATTTACGTGAGAAAAATCGCCCATTTTAACGCGATCGCGCGAAAGTATTCGCAAGCATTAATTAGCTTTCTCACGACCTCTTTCATGTTCCCTGCTTATATATCTACGTCATAGCCAATGAGAGCCCGAATGATGTCTACGTATCCGTTGAAAGCCTCCTTTCGATTCTTTGACTTGTCAAAAGTATTCTTGTTAACGAGATCGAAGTTTAAAAAGAAGTGCAAGAATCCTCACGAATAATCTAGGCAGAGAATATTTCCATCGGTTCTCGATATTTTTCATCAAGCCGAAGAGTCCTCTCCCCACCGATGCAAATAATTCCGTACTTTTTAGTCTTTCTTCGTTTTTCATTTATGCCGTCCTTTACCTACTTCTTGCTTCTCACACGATTTCTCTCTCTCTCTCTCTCTCTCTTTCTCATTGGAGAGAGAACCGTATAACAAGGACCACCGTAACGATAACTATACCTATACGTTTGTATCTCCGATTCTATTCCGCTTCATGTATATACTTTTTTTTCTTCCTTTTCGGCAAGTTCCGGAAATTTCGTTGAGATGCAACCAACCCCTGGATCCATCCACGATGCAACCCTTGCAAAGAACGGATGCACTTCAGGGGCTGGTACAGCACGCCTCTACGTTGTGGAGGCCATGTTGGATTTTTTTTTTCGTCTTGAATTCCTTCCATCCCTTTCGTCTTCCTCGCTCCCTCATCTCTCCTTTTTTTTTGCATTATTTTCAAACCCTCTCGCACCAGGGGCTAATAATAAGGCAAGCAGACCTTTTGTTAAAATAAAAAAAATAACATCTCGTAGTCACGTTACTAATGCACCACCACCACCTTCCATTCCTTCACTGTCACTGGCAGCACCGTCGTTATTACCGGTAGCAACGACGACTAGCAACTTCGAAGCTCGACAATGCATAGGAAGTTGTACAGCTTGAAAACAGGGATTGTATATATATATATATGTGTATTGCTTACACGTCACAAGATCGCACCCCCTCCTTTCACAGGGTATAACATACAATTCATTTATTCATGACGTTGGCACGTAACCAAAAAAAATATTTGAGATCGCGAATATTTTGATATACACGTCAAGGGTGCTGTGGGGTTAGATCTTGCCAGACAGTAAGAATTTCTTTGGCGAATTGTCAAGAAAAATTGTTCATGTTACGTTTACAGCGTTACACGTGCGTCACTCTTTGTATGTAAATAATACATTAATGTAATTGCAGCGATGTGTTGTTTCTTGTAGGGATACCATTGAAAATTGAAAATCGAAAAACTAACAGAGTCTTTGGTGAGATACGCTTATGGCCGGGATATAGGATTTCTCAGAGGGATAAGTTTGGCCACGTGGCTGGACTAAGCAGATTTCACGGAGTCGACTATACTTCTCTCCTTAAGCGTATTACGCTTGAAGGATTACCGGATAATATCGTTGAAGCGATAAAACAGTGTCTGGGAATGGGGAGGTTTGGCCGTCCGAAAATGTGCTGATGCACGCTCGACGTTTATTCCTGCAAAATAACAGAGAACACGATTAAACCCCTCGAGTCAGGGACTTTGCTCTTTATATATCTCTATCTCTCTGTTAATTTATCACAAGGCCAATGCACTTGGCGAATCGCGTGAAGAGACTACGAATATTCTTTTGCATTGTTATGATATTGTTTATGCCAAAATTCTACCACAGAATGTACAGAACGAAAAGAAGCGAAAATCTTCTTACAGCTCGAATATTCGTCTTGATATAAATTATCGTATTTATAAATACTATTAATTATACTAAATGACAATAATACTCTAGATCTACACGTCATCGTTATTCTAACGTAATTAGCATTAATTTCTTTTAATTTTCATAAAAAATAAGCGAATCATCTTTGCACAGCATCTAGACTGGGTATAAAAGACGGGTAATTTTTTAGGGTGAATTAGTAATCCACTGGAGTCACTAGAACGAGTGGAACGAGTATAGAGCTAGCGGAGTGTCAGAGTGGCGTAGAGAGGGTGGCAAGATCTCGAGGCGGGCGACAACGTTAGGGGTTGCCAAGCTCGCATAGCTGGAACTCAATTCAGAAGGGTTTGTTTGCATTTTCATTGTCTCGCCTGGATGGCAGCACGTCGTCGCGCTCCTACGCCCGTAGACGACGGTCCTCCTGGAGTAAGCTAATCGTTGAGTCTACCCTGACGGACGGAGCCCCGTTGCATTTTTAAAACAGTCATACCACCACAGCGTTGTCATTGTACGGGGAGAATTGCGTGCATGCGTTTAACGCGCATAGGAAGCAGCCTTAAGCTTCGATACCTTTTCTCTCTTTAACACAGCCTCCCCCCAATCCCTCCACCCGCCTATAACTGTCTACAACCCAATGTCACCCCTTATATCGCTCTCCCTCAATCTACCAATCCTCTCTGACTCTTCGCTTCAATACCTACTGTACCCACTGAATATACTATAGCAAAATTTCCGATCGCTACCTATTCCCCGTTGCAGCAGCCCGAATGCATAATGCACTCTCTCCGGGTTCGAAACGGCGACTGCCAACCGGGATAAAGGCCCATTCACATCGCGCTCACTTTCTCTCTCTCTCTCTCTCTCTCTCTCCCTTCTTTCCTTCCTTTCTACGAGAATTTCTCTCAACCTCGTACATATTCTCATACACCATCTCGTAGTTAGAGCATACCGACGAGCTGCAAATGGATAGGTCGATTGGGGGTTGGTATGATTCAGGACTGACAGCGTACAATACACACTATATCTGTATAGATAGAATAGGATATATACAGTATCCTGTGTAGCATTACTGTCTATCTACAACGGTACTGTGTACTGGCAAATTTGTGAAAACATACGAATGGACTAACGCGAAGGACCTTCATCTCGTAATCTATCTGGCAGATTATCCCTCGCGGCAGTTCTCGTGCGAATTGACAGCCGTGCGTCATACAGACGTCGATATAGGAAAATCCAATAGGGATGCATTTCCATAGGTGCATGCTCGCCGACGTTAATCGATCGGCTTATGCCGCGTTCCCGACGATGAGAATATCCCTCGGATCCTTCCTTTTTATTCTTCGATATATTTTTTCTGCTTTTTTTCCTTTTGGAAGACACGCGATACGCCCGTGTCGGCCGAACGTACAGGTATATACATATATCGGGGTTAGGGGGTGGAGCGCGCGAGATACCGAGAAGAAGCCACTTTTCTTTCTTTCGCACGAGTTCTTGAAACGCTTTTATCTTCTTTTTTATTTCCTTTATACTTTTTAGTTTCGTCTTGGCACCGCTCGCGGCGCTGCCGATGCCACTTGCTTGAATTCTCGGGAACGTTGGGATTCCGAGGATGGTGGAAACAAAACAAAAATTGCGAAATAGAAGAGGGAGGTTTCCCGGACGCGTCTTTTCAGCAAACGCGCGTGGTGTCTTTCATCTTGGGATTGCTCGAAGGCACCAAAGGATTCGTATTGCAATTCTGTTTCTTCTTCACGATGCATTCCTACCAGTGCGAGATCCTTTAATCGATTATCGCGATAAGCGTGTATCGATTACGTTTGACTGTTTGAAATATCCCTAGTACCCGTCTACGTAGCCCGTGGCTGCCGTCCCTTTGTTACCAGGGTTGCCAGGCTGACATTCAGTTCTTCCGTCTGTGTCGCTCTTTGCCAAATAGTGAAATCTCGAGTACTGTCAGACTTAACCGTTTATTAACGAGAAAGTAATGGCGTTGATGCATTTTTCACCCTTTTTCCCAATCGCTCCCACGTCGGAGGACTTGCGGATATCGATGGGTCTCTAGCATCGTTACGAAGAGGGAGAAAATTGA
Source organism: Hartigia nigra (assembly GCA_031001745.1). Lineage (NCBI taxonomy): Eukaryota > Metazoa > Arthropoda > Insecta > Hymenoptera > Cephidae > Hartigia > Hartigia nigra. The sequence continues at coordinate 10,602 of JARPRG010000642.1, read as the reverse complement.
TACTGATACGCGCGGGTATTGTATCCTTTTTAAAATTTAATTTCGCAATGATATTGTATCTCTTATTTAATTTCGTAGAAACATGATAATCGAGCGGATCAATCAAACTTTTGGCTATGCGTATATCCATGTACGCTGTGTACTTACCTTGCATTGTCTTTTGGGGGAAAAAAGGGGATGAATTACAAATGGTATTTGAATTTAAGAATCTCGGTGGTGACTACCAAGTCCAAGGGTAGTTATGCGTATATGTTATATTCAATTGGGAGAGAGAGAGAGACATGAAGAGAGAAACAGCAAGAAATAGAGAGAAAGAAAGAACTCGTGGCTAGCCTGAAACCACCCTAGAATTATCTAATTCGAGGATAGGCTGAGGGAGGATGGATATTTCCAGGAATGAAGGGCAAGGGGGTGGTCCCTGTATTGCGAACGTGCCCCGAGTGCCAATCCTCAAAAGCCACCCCCGCGGAATACAAAAACGTGTAGAGAGCGAAAGTGAGAACGCGAGCAAGAATGACAGAATCAACGGAGAAGAAGAGCGAGGGAGAAAAAACCGCGGTAGGGGTTAATTATTTCCGCGAGGCGCAGAGGAAAAAAAGTGAATCGAGAAAAAAAAAAGAGAAAAAACAAACGAAACGACACGAGCCCCGAATCCCCTGGTGAATTGTCACGTCGTCCTGTCGGCCAGGATAATATAGCTTTTAAATAGTACCGCGCGACTATTGGAACACTTTTATTTACCGCCACGTGGAAACTCCCGTTATACTTACAGCCGATATATATATTAGCAGTAGAAAGAGATGCTATAAATTTACGAGGGTGGAGGAGGCGCAGAGAAAAAAACGTAAAAGGAAGAGGAACTACCACGATATAGGCTACCCTTATTAAACTCAGAACCCTCCAAGCCCTTAAGACCCTACTTCGAAAGGCCTTCTCAATGGCCACGTGATCAACCTTTACCCATGCCAAACTGGATATATTAATGACGCGACAAGTTTCACGTGAAAAGAGACGAAGAAAATTCTTCTAGAGGCTGGCCACATATTTGCGAATTTCCCCTTTTATGTAATATATATATATATATATATATATATATTTGTTTTTTCGTTCACCACGGCCGAATTGGGCAAAAGATGTTTGTAGACTTTTGTCGTTGGGTGTCCTTTGGCGGGACTACGAGATTCTGTCGAAAATTTTCGGGTTGTTGACTTCTGCGTTACGTCTTTCGGGAATCCTGCGAGTTTTACGTTTACGGGAACGAGTGAGTGAGTGAGTGAGTAAGCCAGTGAGATAGGCAGGCAGGCGAACAAGGCAAAGCAGGGAACGTAGGCAGTCAGGACTGGCAAGCAGACGAGGGCGGATAGGTACAGTCTGGAGAGCCCATAAAACTTTATGGTGCGTTTGCATCGACCGAGCCCCATCCCCCCTTACTTCCATCCCCATGGCAACGATGCGACCCCCGTACAGCACCCTGCATCTCTCTTTTCCCCTGGAACACGACGTCCCATTGGCCCTTCTGCCGTTAACGCAACCCTTATATCCGTGCAGACGTCCCGCACCAAGTCCCCGTTTAATTCCACGAGAATCTCTCGCATCAAATTTCTATTTTTTCTGTGTCGGGTGGTGTGTGAGGAGGCAAGAAAAAAAAAACATTTGCATAACCCATGTTTCGAAGACAACCCCCTACCAACATTCACTCCAACTGAAATCCTTCCGGCGTTATGTATTAGGGCCGTGTCCGTTAGGTAACTCAATTTTCTAGATTCTTTGTACCAGTCGACATAATATGTGACTATTATGCGAATATTATTTCCTAACGAGAATCGTCGGGTCTATAATTGGTAAATCATTTAGGGTGGAATATCAAAATCCACCTATATAGAACCACTACGTATTAGATAATCTGGCGGATCGGATAGATTCATTGTCATGGAAGGTACGGGCCAACTGGCATATTATTCCCGGAGTGATTGAGCTCGAGAGTATTGTTTCAGGGAATTGTTTAGTATGGTTGCAGTTGGTCGGGATTGCGAGGAAACACAATGAAAAAGGAATAATCAGGGTACGACGGTACATAACTCACTAATAATTCAGGCAGTCAAGCCTCGGGTCGCTTTCGAGAGAAAACCACGGTTTGTTTGCTTCGCTTAGGATAAATAGTCTAGCCCGGAGTTGTCGTAGTTTCGTAGAGTCTCCTTCCTAGCAGTCTCATAGACGGTCTCTCGCAGTCTTCGTATCTGTCCTGATGGTTAAACCCCGTTCTCCTCCCGGCGGACCACCCCGTAGTCGCGTTTCATTTCATCGGTCTTCTTTCAAGTTCTTCCCTCTTCTCCTTTTGCTCCTCTCTTTCTGTCCTTCCGTTTCTCTTTCCGTCTAGCATCTATACTGCCTTCGCAGACCCCGTCTCCGAGTTTACATTGCTACCGGCTCTTGTGGTTTTCGTCTTAAAAACCATCCTTGTCCCTTCACGACCTGCGCCACGAGAATATTTTTTTTTCTCTTCTTATCAGTCTTCTAAAAACTTTGCCAACTAGATAACGTCGCTTATGGCAGTAGAGTGGATCTACTGATTCTGATATGTAGATTCCTCGAAGCGTATCTCTCGTCGCTTCAATGAGTATCGGATCCAATGCTGCAGTCAGTGTTGCCGCGTGTACATGACGTGTGCGATAAAGGGTACGGTTGGATGAGAGAGTGAGAGAGAGAGGGATAGAGAGGAAGAGCAAAACAGACTTAAAAAAGTTAGTTTCCATGGGGTGACGTGGTGTGCGCGGGCACCGGTCCTGGTGGGGTGTTTACACGAAAGTTAATCTCGCGGGGGATGATAATAATAAACGTTGCTCTCTCTATGCGCGGCCGGCGGTCCCTTTGATCTCTCGCTTCGTTTGTGCGTTTAAACACGGCTTTCCGAGTAGAGCCAGTAGAGAAAAGCGGCTCGAGTGCCCGGGCAAAATCCTTGTACAGGACTTCAAACCTCAGACGCAAAGTGAGTTTCCCGATTACGAGCACCCGAGGCCCACCCTCGACTTTGGCTTTGTCACTCTTTATTCCCGGTATTGTCGTCCCCCACAACGGCTACCGATCCCTTCGATATCGTCTACTTCTTCAGATTAATGGTTTTTAATGGCTTCGATGTCCTTTAACTTGGAATCTTTATCCCTGTCTCCTTCCTTCTCTCTCTCATCAGTAACCCATCTATAGCTATATCTCGCGTTCTTTGAAAAAAGTTCGCATCTTCTATATTTCCGCCTCCTCCTTCTACCTCGCTCCACTTTTAAGCAGTTTGGGGTAGGGTGGGGGAGGGGTGTGGGTAAACGCTTAATTAAAACTTTGACCACTTACTTTATTGCTCGATGTCAATCCGGGTTCTATTCACTCTTTCATTTTTTCATTTACTCTTACTTCCGGGATTCTCAATACCATGCGTACAATCGTTTTGGATTTTGTATTTGTTCTTCCTGGCGAAGATTTTAACTGAATCCGCGGAATTTATATTAAAGTCGCATTTGACCCTGGTAAAGCCAAGGCCAAATCGATCGGCTTCTCTTCAGCTATCTTCCACGTCTTTTCTTTTCTTTCCTGCGTCCTCAGTTCAATTCTCCGCTGCCATTGTTCGCCTTTATTGTCTACCTCTGCCTCTTTCTTGTCCGCATCCTTTCGTTTTTTTCCACTCTTCTCCCTATTCGCTCTGCTCTGATATCTACACGTGGGTTTTCGTTTTTCTCCTGTCAGTCGCCATTCCGGCGAAGACTGCCTCCGGAATTATTTGACGAGGCACTCGAGACGAGAAGGAGATGGGACCGACCGACCGGCTAACTGAAAACTGGCTTTGATCGGTTCTTCCAGACAAAGGAGATCCATGATTCACTATTTTCTTATCTAAAATGCAGCCTCTCAGTTTGTCTCTCTCTTTTTACACGTGACTTACAATTTCATATCCATTTGATTATTTGACTCCTGTTCTTATGCCGCATGTATATTTTGTTGCAGGGATTAGCGAGGCCAGTGTGCAACTGCAATTGCCAAAAAGTCCGTCTCATGTTCGATTGGGCGGTGAGGTTGAACTTCGCTGTCACGTGGATGGTTCTGGTGAAATGCGATACGAGTGGTTCAAGTGAGTCTTATCGTCGACTGTTTCTTTTTATCGTCAATACGAACAGTCATATATTAATAACAATCAGATGTGACGCACCGTATTCAATTACGTCACTATCGTCGTGGTACCTCTGAACCTGATTGCTGATTAGGTCAAATCGTCAATCGAATTATAAAAAGAGACTTTTTCATTTTTCGAATTTTTATTAAACTCCTTTCTTGAGACTGTAAAATTCATGGAGCTGCCAGAACTCGATTTAAACTTGTTTTTTTTTTTTTTTTTCTGTGGCTTTATTGTGCACTTGAAATATTTTACTGTTTCGCGCTTGGACACTTCACTGTGTTTGGTAGGTGGAACAGTGGTATGTATTTTATAGCAGTTTCATTTTTCATCTACAGGAACAAGGAGAGCGTTACCAAGAGTGACAGGGTTGAAGTGAAAAAGAAGAAGCTGTACATTCACAAGGCGAGCCCAGAAGACAATGGCGTCTACAGTTGTCTCGCGAGAAACGAGGCAGGATCGTCGCCAATTGCTGACAGTTTTCCGCTGATTATATCCGGTAACGAGACGGCCCTCATCAAGGTCATTCCTCAGAACGTGATCGCCAAGCGAGGCGAGGCAGCCATTTTTCATTGCGAATACGAAGACGCCGATGCTGTTCAGTGGTTCTTCAAGGACATAGGACCTCTGGAATCCGACGAGGAGAGAATCATCTTCGACAATGGGACCCTGGTTATTCAGATTGCCGAGCACAGAGACCAGGGATTTTACTCTTGTCATGGATTGCGCGGTGAAACTGTGCAGATCTATTCGGCCGAATTGCAAATTGCTTGTATGTGTAGAAACATATAATAAAATAGCATCGATGAATTAGGCAGAGATATTGGAATATGAGTTTAAATTGAATTCTTTTTTTATGTAGATTTACGGAATTTGAGCGTGGCTTCCTTTGAACCGGCTCTGTCGAATCAAATAGCAGTTGTCGCTGAAGATCAAGAGCTCCAGGTCAGCTGCTTAGAACCCTCAGGACTTCCTGCGCCTAAGGTATACTGGAGGGATCCTGCAGGACACATAATAAGCGACTCGGGTCCGGTCAGAGTTCAGGATAACACTCTGATAGTAGCCAAAGCTAGGATCGGTGAGAATGATGGAAATTATACGTGCATTGCTGAAAATTTAGCTGGAGAAACTGAGATGGGTGTACAAGTTATAATATCAAGTAAGCATAGTAACAATAATGTTAATAAATTATTTTGACTAATGAAAACTTATGATTCATCATCTTAATCCATTTGGTCTAATGGTGTTTTATTCCTCATCTCAGCTGCACCAAGTCTGTTATCTTCTCCGGAATCCATGGCTATTATGGAAGGTGAGCCAGTATTAATGACTTGCTCGTATTCCGGAATGGAATCGCCAGTAACGCACGTCAGATGGTTAAAGGACGGCGAACCGTTGAAGGAAACCGGTGGGCCTACCAGACACCGCATAAACGATCTCCATGGAAATGTAACCTTGCATTTCAAGAGTATCGATCTCGCTGATAAAGGCTCCTACGTGTGCGAGATAGAGACCAAAGGATTCCCACCGATACTTTCTGATCCTGCTATTCTCACTGTCAAGGAGAAACTTAAATTCTCACCGCCACCTGTTAATAAGAAGCTCGAGCTTGGATCCACCGTAAGGGTTTCTTGCAAGGCTCAGGGTTCTACACATCCCATGGTTAAGTGGATCAAGGAGGGTAGTGGAGAAGAGTTTCCAAAACATGTTCAGGACATCAACGGGACGCTTCATTTTAACGGGGTACTTGAGGAAGACAAGGGCCGCTACACTTGCATTGCTTCTAATTCTCAAGGAACTATCAATCATACGATCAGTATCGATGTAGTCAGTAAGTACATAATAGTTGGAACAATGGAGCGTACATCAATTTTACATTCAGCGCGTGCAATTATATTCTTGATGAAAAATTATAAAGGATCTCTTTTGTTCTTTTATTACAGTTGCTCCGAAATTCACGGTTAAACCTCAAGATCCCACGGAATCTATAGAAGGATATCCTGTAATGTTACACTGTGCTGCCGAGGGTGACCCCAAGCCGACGATTCAGTGGGATAAGGACTCGAGGATGAATAATTTGAATAGCCCGAGATTTGAGGTTCTACCGAATGGCAGTCTCTATATAAGGGAGGTGTATCTTGGTGACGAGGGGAAATACGGCTGTACGGCTGGTAATAGCGGAGGTCTCAAGAGAGAAGAGGTTCAGCTGAATGTGAAACTCGGCGACGGATACAGATCAGGTCAAGATTTGGAGAACGGGGATGACGGTTCTATGATGACCAAGACCGTTATCATAACCTTGAGTGCTGCAGCAGCCTACAAAGTTCTGGTGGTGGGTCTAATGTTATACTGTAGATATCGTCGCCGTCGAAGGAAGCAGCAGTACCTACAGGAACAAGCCGAAGAGAAGCTTGAGAATGGTGAGGTTCAGGAGGAGCAAACCGAACTCAAGGAGACCAGTCAGAAGTCAACAAATTCTAGTAGGAAGAAGGAAAATCGAGACTCGCATAAGAGCGACGGCGCAGACACGGCTCAGAGTCAGAGCAGTAATCAGTCCAAGAAGTCAAAGTCAAATTACGACAAAATAGCAGTATCGCGTACCAATCTTAAAGAACTCAAGCCCCTTGGTCGTGGCGAATTTGGAGACGTGTACTCATCGAAGTACCAAGTCGAAGGTGAGAAGGAGGCCTTGGTGATGGTCAAGAGCTTGACAAACACAAAAGACGAGAATACTCTTCAGGAATTTAAGCGACACCTGGATCTATTTCATAAGTTAAATCACGAGAACGTCGCAAAGCTTATAGGCCTTTGCAGAGATGAGGAACCTAATTACATGATTCTGGAGTACACCGACTGGGGTGACCTCAAGCAATTCCTCATCGCCTCTAGGAAGGATGGTAACTCTAGTCCAACCCACGGATCAAAGCCAAGAGCGCCCCAGCTATCAGTCGCTCAAATTCTCTCGCTATCCAATCAGGCTGCCAAGGGACTAAAACACTTGGCGGACAACAGGATGGTTCACAAGGATATTGCTGCTAGAAACTGCCTGATAGCCAGCAACCTTACCATTAAGATATCGCTACCGTGCATGACAAAGGAACCTTATCAGCAGGAGTATATGAAGCATCGTAATCAGGTGATACCGCTACGATGGCTACCGTACGAAGCCGTTTACGAAGATGAGTATTCCACCAAGAGCGACGTGTACTCCTTCTCCTGTTTGGTCTGGGAGATCTTCCACCAGGGTGAACTACCGTTCAATAAGCTCAACGACGACTCGGTACTAACTCAGCTGAAGACTCAGAGCCTCGTTCGGAAAGCACACAAAGCTGCACCACCGGCGCTTCAGGAACTTCAGGTTTCCTGCTGGGCTAATGATCCCAGGGAGAGACCCACCTTCGATGAGGTAGTCTCGAAGATAGGTGAAATCGTCGTAGACAGCTCTCTATAGGATTTCTATCCATGACACCTCTCCATTCGAGTACTGAAGGCGCGCGACTATTACCCCAGGCTCCATTGCTGATTTCTCGCGAAAATTTAACGACAGTACAAAACGCGAGCTCATTAAATCATTTCGATAATTATTGGAACACGAGATTCATTAGCCTCGATTATAATATGTCGCGTTAACAGTATTTCGTCGCGTCCGCTAGAACTTTAAGGATATGATAATATTTATTTCCGATATAGAGAATGATGATGAAGATTCTCGGCTCCAGTGGAGATATGCTTGACTGTCGAGTTAATTAAGTGATATAAGATTATTAGAGGTAAGGAAAGCGGTGAGGGATGATTCTATAGGAAGAGAAAGAGAGAGTATGAGAGTATTAATGAGAAAGTAATATGCCGCGTACACGTGATCATGATACCGGAGGATAGATACCAATCAGGCAGACAGGCAATTATACAAAAAATACAAAGATATGTAATCGAGCGAAACGAATGGAAACTATTTAAAATCGTATCTAAGTGATTTACGTGACTTTTAATTTAACAATAAAGTGAACGTGATCCTCTAACACTTTCAGTATGTTACAATGCTAATTAAGAAAGTATCACAGCCATATCAATCATCAGAGGAAAGCTTAATATCCGTCTATTTGATTAACGTGAACTATAGGAGTGACGATTTACATTATTACGATTACAAACTTTTCGCTATAATGTTTCGCTTTCGCTGATAAAAACCGGCTTTGTAAATACCGATAAGGACTCTCATGGTAGCAACCTTTAAGGTAAGATTCGCGTTGTTCGCGAAGATTTTTCCGTCTCTTATGACCTGTTTGCCTTGATTTTTTTTTTTTACTGTTTTCACCCGGAATTTTCGTACCCGAAAAAAGAAAAACAGCATCACCAGCCTTGTAATTGTGATTACAAAGTTCTTTTCGAGAACAATTGTACGCTAGAAGTCCCGTGCTTCCAGCAGTTGATATCGTACATTCTGACGTGGGACAATATCGTGATTATTCAAACGAAAAGCGAAAAGAAAGCCAGCAAGTTTTTCTATCTTGGGTGTGCATACGAGAAGAAAGGTTAAATAGAAAATTGCGTGTCAAATGTGGAAAAATTAATAGGACATATTTTTACATGCGAGTCCGTAGTTAATAAGGTACTCGATCAGCGTCATGGTTGTCCGATTTTGTGGGATTTGAATAACTGAAAAAAAAAAAAGAAAATTAGGTAAGCGACCGATGTAATAGTATTAAGAGACTCCAAGAGTCGTACGAGATCAACGACTGATTTAATGATCCTCTAAATTATTTAACGGAAATTAGGATTACGTTATTGTACCGACGACTGATATTCTTAAATGGAATTTTATTAGCAAGAGAGACGTGCTGATGGAAGATCAGTAATTCTTCCGTGTTATATATTTAATCGACATAAAACTGGACAGCCTTGACGTGCTCTTAAATGAGGTTATACAACGAATAGAAATGTGTCCGCCGTTATTAATATTATTTTCCACTAGGTAAACGGGGAATGAAAATATTCGTATATGTCCATTCTCATTGAGGGACTCGCCTAATTACGAAAGGATAATTAATCGCATGGCCTTACTAGAGGCTACTAAGTGTATATAAACGGCTTATATCACGGCCCAAGGCGTTTTTATGTGCTTTTTGGCCAATACGACGGAGAATTTTCAAAGTGACACGTAACTCAGCCACGTTCGGGTTTTTTCTGTCACTTTTTTTTTTTATTATCCAACAACGATCGGCTACGAGACACTTTGAAAATTACTGCTGTGGATTTCTGTGCTTGTGCACTGTATGCACTTTTGACGACGGTACAGATGTGTTTTTTTTTTGTAAGTGCATACGTCACGGAGTATGTTAGAATTGTGAGGACGACGCTTTTACGTGCGACGGAAAGAGATTGACGTGACGTGTAACGTGGACAGAATGTGAGACAGGACTAGGATCCGAGCGCAATGCCAGATTATTCCAAGGTACAAAATGTAAGGAACTATTGTTAAACAGAAGACAAGCGGAGATTCGCATTCTTACGATAACATTTTTCTACTGTTCACTTTTTTTTTTCAAATTTTTTTTGAACGGATTTTATATCATGCGTTTAATTTCTATGGATGAAGCCGTTTATGCGAACGATTCAAGTTATACTTGATATATGTAAAAGCCGCTATATGAAGATATTCCATGCGTCGTATTCATAAGTATTAAACTGTATTTATCGAAGTACTTACCGAATAATGACATAGCTCACCAGAATCATAGTACACTATATATTATTGAGTATAGATAAAAATATCGAATTATATATAATTATAAGAGGAATACGAACACTGCCAATTGCAAACAGTATATTGTGACATTAATAACTTGCGACACGAAAAATCGTCAACCATTGCTAATCGATACGCATCACATTCATTTTATGGCCCTTTTTTTTCTTTTATTTGCGAACAATCATTTTTTATTTTGTGCTTACTTTGATATTTCCTTTGTGACAAATGAGTGAACATGGCCGTCAGTCGTGTATGCTCGTTCCTCATTTTTTCTCTATCTAGTCAAGAGTGACATAGGAGACAACGGGCTGAAAGTAAAGTTCACTTGTACAATGCTCATATTCTATGTTCGCCTGAATAGAGGAAACTAACAAGGTAATAGAATCAAGATCATGTTCATCATACCAATACACATCCCGCGCCTCAAGGAGCAGCACTGAAGCCCTCCCTACATTTATTTTAAGCGGTATTTTGTAAATATTTGTACTTTTTTAACTATATAAACGATACTTGCGGAATTTTGGAATAGTATGCTCGTGCTACGGATTCATTAATAAAAATAACATGAAATCATAATTGAGTTTTTGAGTATCATTTAATTCATCCGTGATTCTATGCTGTAGAACCGTCAAGAAAATTTAAAAAATAGAAAATAGTCTCGTTCGAGAGTATTTGTTATTAATTTAAAACAATAGAG
>JARPRG010000639.1:16477-32043 GCA_031001745.1 Hartigia nigra | reverse complement strand
TATGTATTTTTTCAAATAAAAAAAATTGTTTTTTTTTGGCCAGTTTTTTTCAAAAAAAGTGTGCGTTAAGGGGTTAAGGCACTGCCCCACTTGGCTTGGCTGACCTCCATGCCGCGACAAATAGCGCTTGCCGTCACACGAACAACCATGCTTATGCACTCGTACATCTTGAACACGGCGCTCCGATCAAATGGGCCAAAGTCACGTATACTGGTTATCAATAAACCAGCGTTGACCAAATGGATTGAGGGATAATTGACTCCAAAAACAATAATTACCGTTGCATCGTCGATTGCCCCCTCTTCTCCGTTATAGTATAGTCGCATGTTGATTTCTAATTTTTCCTCCTCTCACCGTGTGTCCTGTACGTACTGGGAAAATTTTGGGACAACCCAATCTATGCGTTTATTTGGACTTGATTGAACAATAAACATGAAAACGAAATTAACTAATTAAATCGGAACGAACAAAATAATCATAAAACATATAAAAAGCGGAAATTAACTTGAGGCTTTCATCTCGGTTTTTTTTACGCTTTGGCAACAGTTGATGAACAAATTTCTCGTATTTTGACCTTTTGCATATGTATTACAGAACACGCAAAAGCCTCTGGTAGAAGTTTTTATAAAATATGGCCAGCCGTTGATTTTTCTTATTTTCTCTTCTTAGTTATAATTTTCCTATTTCTATAAATAAAAAAAAAGTAAATCATAGAATGATAAGAATAAGCTGATGAAACAATTTCATCAGTCTCACATAGATTGCACAATGTCAATTAATGAATTCTTCATTGAAGTTTTTGAATATGATATTTGATTCGAAGGCTGACTGCTCTGAGCTACTGATGACGCTGAAGGTATATTAACAACTTAATGACATCGATTAGTTTTCTAAAAAAGAAATCATTCCAAAGGATTACGTGAAATATGTATGATTTAAAAGGTTTATAACAATAAGGTAGTTAAGTTATATTATATGAATAAGAAAAATACATCAAAGAACTATGCATAAATAGGTGAAAAATGCCAAAGAAATACAGCATAAAAATTTGATAATAAACTACGAAAGTTTTATCATTCTCACATAGGTTTTATAGATTCTGCAATATCTCTTGCTGGGTTGGTTGCTGGTATCATTAAACGTGTAATTGGATTTAGAGACTGATATCTTGGAGTGATTGATAATAGTCGCAGTGGATCATCGACTGGCATTACCTTAATCGGATCACTAAAAGTTAATTCAATTCTCACATTTACAAGAAACACCTCTGATTAAAAAAAACTAATAAGTAATTTGGTTACTTACAGTTCAATAGCATCAATTGATTCCCAAATTATGTGCATGTAGAAATCAGTGTTGTGTGGAATGAAATACATTGTGACCGGAAAACGGAATTCTATCCTCGACGTCGGAACCCCGACTAAAGAACTCTTCGAGTACTCTCGATATATAATTATTCGATTAGATATAAGACTGTCAATTATAGTGCCGTCAATAGCCGAAGTTGGAGACCAATCACGGGTTGCGATCATCATCCGACGATTTCGTTGGCGTTGGCCGACCCGTCGCCAAATATATTGGTCCTTATTACCGACCAATAAGGTAATAGGATAGGACGAAACGTGCTAAGACCAAGATAATGAAATCACTTGCCTTCTGAATTTTGTAAAAGGCAGTCAGTCCTCGGGGAGTCTCGTATTGTCATTATTGTGTGTCAATTATGCGCATCAAAATAACTGTACGGTGCTATTTCTTAATGAGCCAACGCACTTCCCACACAATGGAATGACGCGGACAACATTTAAATTATTTTTCGGTCTCGCCCCTATTAACGAGTTATAATCGAAAAACTAAAAAATCAAAAACTTTCAAGGGTGCGCTTCGCCTTTTAGAAGTGGGGTTCCGTCGAAACAAAACAAAAAACAGGTACGGAATATTTTGACCCAGTGTTAAAAGTGACTGGATGAACGTAATGGAAATGGATGAGGAAATTAACTCAAGCTTTCTTGGAAGCAGGAACAGACACAGATAATTTTAATTAAGGTCAAATTATGGTATATCTTGTGGAATAAGACGAATCATGAAGCAGTGCATGTATTAAATTTATAAAAAATGATCGTACTCTCTACCTGACTGTCTTTTCCATCAATTCAGACATGAATCTGTGTGACAGTCGTGCATGATATTTTGGCTGTAACTCATTCGTGATTCCAGAAAACTGACAAACATAGTTACATCATCTCTTGGTTTACTTGCTTTGTTAATACTCTCCATAAGAGCACTGGTCTGGATCAGCGGCTCTTATCTATAAAGATAAATCCTGCAAGTTACAGAAATCCTAACATCCTTTCAATAATTCGTGCAGGACGCATTTAGTACTTTATTGTCTGTATCCATTTGCTTTGTTGGCAGTTCTTCTACCTAACGATCGATTGTTTCATCTATACTTTCCGTGTTTTTTTGGGCTGCCACGGTAATATCACAGTGAGAAACACAACGGAAGTCCCAGCACGTAGCTGGGTCTTTTGGACGTGATTTAGTTATATTGTTGGATACTCATACTATGTTTTGTACCGTTTTAACGGAATACTCCCTTTTTCCGACAATAAACCTCCAAAAACCACAAGGTCCCAAATTGAGTCCCAATTCTAATCAAACAAGTTCCTACAATATTCATCAAATAGTTGTCCCTCGACCGTAATTTCCATGTTTTAAGTCCTCTAAATTACTTTAGACGCTCGTCAATATTTTCCTCAACCATTTGGATTTTCCCAAAAGAAACTTCCACTCCTGAAACTTCCAAAATCCGCCATCTCTAAAAAGCCTAGCTGCTGAGTAAGAGACACTTCCATCAGAGTTCAGATTCACCTTCCGAGACGGAAACATCTCTTAGGAAGTTATACAAAATTGTCTGGCATTAAACGTATTTACAAAAGAAAATTCGTTTCTACAGTTTCTCCTTATTTTGTATTTCCCCGGAATACAACATAAATTTTGGGAATTACAATGAGGAGTAAATTATAAAAATTATGTGAAATAGAAAAAGTATTGGATTACATTAATCGTAAAAATTGAATTAAAATGATTATCGAATTAAAGAAAAGTTGGACTTACAATAATTATATCGAGTTTACGTAAAGACTAAGTATACGAAATATAATAGTAATTTGATAAAAATTTGAAAATGTGAAATTACAAGAATGTAAAAAGAAATCATGTGATACATTGGAAAGGTATTTCCTTTTTCTTAATTAAGTGGTTCTAAATTGGTGTTGTGCTCCTACGTGATCGATGACGAGTCGGAACACGAACTTGTTGCTGATTTTCTTCGTCGTCTGATACTTCAGGTATACTGTTAATGATAGCTGGTACGTTCGGTCTCTGTCGATAGGTCACAATTTCATTGACGGATTCGACAGAGGCAGCAGATGAATCAAAGATACAGTTAACAAAATTTCTGATCAGAGGAGGATTCATTTTGCCACTCCTTGGGTTTGTGGTTGTGCAGCAGAGACGGTGCAGAAAATTATAGCGTCCAAAACATCTGCAGCACTTGAGGATGATGATTATAGTGAAAGCTGCAACGATACCAAGGGCGACATTATACCACTTAGTATGCGTGACGATGAAAGGCTCATTCATTTGTTTATTTATGATCTCATCAAATTCATTCAGCTTCTTATCGGCAATTCGGAGATCCTTGAGATCGATGTTGGTGAGATGAATAGGTTGTAGGGTGATTGATTCGATAGTGTTGAAGTCAGTCTCTAGAATACAACAATCATCTCTCAATATATTCATCTGAGGAATATAGAATGTTGCGTTTTTCTTAGTGTCCCGGGTTGATTCGATGATGAACTGGTCGGTGTAACCTCTGCATTCAGATTTCAATTGTTTCATGCCACTTTTCTGGAGTATGATGTCTTCGAAATGGCTTTGGCCTTCTCCACATAAGATAGTCAGTGTCTTCGGTTTTCGAAGGACGTAAATCCATTGATTCCTTGCGATATGGTGCCAAGTTTCGATTGTTGCCTTGATGGTTTTCGTCGTGCAGGACGACGGAATTTTTCGAATGTGTGGCGATAATAGTTCGATCTCGCAAGTGGGGTTGCTCGTGGAACTCATTGTGTGCAGGTGATAGCAGATGTACTGTTCATCTTGATATTCATGGCAATCAGACAATCCGTTGAGGAAGGTGTATTGGGATCGAGGTTGCGATAGTATGAGGTAATTACCTTGAGGGATGATATAAGAAAAGAATTGTGAATCATTGTGTTGAATGGGAATTGGAATAATTTCGTAGAGGTCGAATTTCATTTGGTTTACGAGGGGAATTTGCAGTGCAAAAATAATATTCTCCTTAGCTGATATGACTTGTAAATGTAAAAGTTTGAAAAAGTAATGAATGTTGTCCATGCTTGGTTGCATGACTAATTCATGGGTATTTTTTTACGCATTTAGTTCATCGTGCAATATTTGTAGAGTTAAAAGAAAAGGGGAAACGATACTATGATCGGCCAGATTAATTGCTTCTATATATTTGGAGAATTCGCGGTTGGCTTGGTTAACAAGTATATGGAGCATTGTTATTTTTTGATTGACTGTCGTCTCCATTTGGAGACGGGATATATAAGAATTAATTTGATTCGTGAATGCGTTGATTTTATCGATATTTAGATTCATTGCTTTCTCTTGACTCTGGAGCGAAGACAAGGAATTGTTAAAGTTTCTAATAGCTGTTGTAATGATTTGGACCTGAGATTTCAGCAAGGTCTGTGTCTGTTTGTCGTTGTTTGTCAACATTTTTATAGAATCTTCATAGTATTGGGCATCGTCTGCGCTAGACATACCGAAACCCCATTTGAATAAATATGATAGACCATTGACGAGACCTCGTTTCTTTCTCATGGCTAGTTTCTCGGTCATTTGTTAGAGAATTTCACGTTTAGTTTGAATTTCCAATAATTCCGATTTGATAAGATCGATTGATCTCTCGCAATGGAAACTAATGTGAGCCTTTTTGCTCATTTCTGTTATCGTTTGTTTGCAAACACCGTCGGTTTTATCAAGTTATTTATTAATGATTTTCAAAGTATAATCTTTGAGAGTAAGGTGGGATCTTTCTAAAGCACCGTTGGTTTGCGGATGATAAGGAGTTGTTGAGATGTGTTTCGTTTTAAAGAGATTAGTCATTTCCTTCATGAGTTTAGACATAAAGTCTGGCCCTTGATCGGTGAGGAGTGTGTGGGGCATTCCAAAATACACGAAAACGGTAAGAAGTTGTTCAACAACAGTTTGAGCTTCATGATTGGGGACCGGAAATGCAAATGAATATTTTGTTAAATCATTCTGGGCAGTGATAATAAAGCGATTGCCTTGTTCAGTAGTTGGTAGGGGTCCTACGACGTCAATGGCTAACCTTTGGAAAGGTTTTTCCGAGGTAGTTGTGATTTCCATCGGTTGTTTCGTACGTTTAAAATTCGTTTTGTTTATTTGGCAAGAGTGACAGTTTTTAATGTAGGTTCTAATGTCGCTTTTCATTGTGGGCCAATAATATTGTTCTTTTACCTTAGAGTACGTTCGGTTGAAGCCACTGTGTCCAGACAATTTAATGTCGTGACATTCTTTGATAATAATTTGAATTTCATCCTGATTTCGAGGGGTAATTTTCTTTATACTGAGGAATTTGATAGTATTCGATGGAAAAATGAATTTAACAATCTCGTTAAAAATGTTAGGCTTAACCCCATTCTTAGTTTTTGGGGGAACTAGAGTGAAATCTCTGGATTTAATCTCGGTTTTAAAGTGTGTAAAACTTTGAAAAAGATTTCGATTTTATCGTAATGTTTGCCTTTGGGGAATAGAATGAATAGCGTCTGTTGATCATTTGTCAATTTATCGAATCCATTGGGACTTGATCTAAAGGCACTCGTGTCGAAATTTTCGGAAATGTAGTCTGAATATTGGTTTTCTTTATCTAAATCCTCGGACCAGAAGAAAACAATAGTGCCTTTTAATTTAGAGAGGGGAGTTTCTTTTTTTGAATAGTTAATCACATCTTGATTTGTATAGTGAAATTTCGTGAAATCGTGATACGTTTTTCCAGATTTCTTGATTAGAAGTATTGATTTAGTCTCTTCGGCTGAGTCACAGTCTAGGCGCGATAAACCGTCAGCGTTGGAATTGACTCTACCTGGTTTATATTTAATAGTATAATTGTACTCGGATAGTCTTAAACGCCAACGAACAAGTTTCGAAGATGGATTTTTGCAGTTAAAAAGCCATTGAAGAGGCCTGTGGTCTGTGTAAATTGTGAATTCTCGTCCGTAAAGATTGGGACGGAAGTATTCCACCGATTGAATAATTGCTAATAATTCTTTTTCGGTTGTAGAATAATTTTGTTCAGCAGAATTCAATGTCCGTGAATAATACGCGACAGGTAAGTCCTTACCGTCCGTAATTTGTGAAAGGACGCCACCAATACCAACGTTTGATGCGTCGCACGTTACAGCAAAAGACTTCGTAAAATTTGGGTATTGGAGTAAAGGTGCGCTAGTAAGAATTGATTTTAATGTGTCAAACGCGGTCTGTTGCTTTTCTGTCCAGACAAATGGTGCATCTTTTTTCAATAATAAAGTTAACGGTTTCGCAATCGTGGAGAAATTCGGAATGAATTTTCTATAATATGTTGTATAATCCTTAGAATTACCGTATTTTACAACATTCTCATGAACGTGACCAATCTCCATCCCTAGCACTTATTTCCGTTTTCCTATCTTAGAGATATTCGGTAATCCCTAAAAACTACATCCAAACCATAAACTTGGAGTCCTTCCCATCATATAACTACTGTAATATACAATTTCCAAACCCAAAGTATTTTCCCTCTCCACATTTTCACAACGTCCTTAAAAACCACCCTCAAACCATCTCACAGTTCAGTTAGACAGAAAGCAGCATAAGCGAACGCATCTCATCAGGTCACGAATATTGTCAGGAACGCAGTAGTTCCCAACACGGATCAGGTCATATAAAACATATTTAAACATTGATTCGTCGTATTACTTGGGAATCCAACAAAATTTTGGCGACGAGGATGGGATCTCTCCAACACTTTTTCTGAAGTGACAATTTTCAATTGTTGAAATTTGGACAAGGATCTACATCATAAAATTGAGATTGATTCAACACTAGTGAAAAACCAGAGCATTCAGCGGAATTAGCAACACCGTCCTGGACACGAGTAAGCTTGATCAACCAATCTACACCAGCAGAAACATAAATTTTGAGGATTGATTGTAATTCTGGAAGTAGCGACTCCAGCATCAACCACGGAATTATTCTGCTATAACTGAAAGTACTGACACTTTGATATTCGTTGCAACTACCGACTGAGATCATTCCATTTCCAATTCCTAAATCAAGAAAAACCGATCAGAAAAATAAATGCAAATCCAGCAAATCCCCCCGCTGCTTCTATTCAGTGTAGCCTAGAGTTCTTAGCAAAATTGATGCCTGAGAAATTTGACGGAAATAGAGTTGAACTGCGTAGTTTTATTAAGCAAGTTGATGGATTAATGGAAATTGCTAATGAGTCACAAAAACCTGCATTGTTATTATTTGTTAAGAATCGAATAGTCGGGAAAGCAAGGGAACAACTAGATATACATTGTGAACTTACTACCTGGGAAGAAATATCCGACTTATTATTAAATTTATATTCTGATAAGAAATCAATGGACCAATTGCTAGAAGAGTTAAATCATATTAGTCAAGGCCGTAACGAAACAGTATCCCAATTCTATCAAAAACTAGAAGAATATTCGTCACGAATCTTAGCAGCAATCCATAATTCTGATAATGAAGAGACAACATTAACCGGTCGTATAGCAATGATTAATGACATGACACGCAATCGATTTATCTACCATACTCATCCTCAAATATCACAAATGTTAAGATATCGCGAATTCAAAACTATGAATGAAGCGCTTACCGCTGCAGCTGCCGAAGAAAAAGCTTTAAGACTAAAATATAATAATCCAATCCAGCAAAAATGTCAATACTGCGGTAGGAACAATCATGCCTCGAATGAATGCCATTTTAAAAATCAAGTTCAGCCAATCACGAATTTTTCACAAGCAAACAAAAGATCGCTTCGTTTCACGAATTCTCATTCCGCAAATTCTTCCTATCACAACAATTTTTCGGGAAACAAAAATCAACCAAATTTCGTTCAGCCTAACGTTCAATGTAATTATTGTAAAAATTTTGGACACGATATATCGGTATGCAGGAAAAGAATATGGGTCAATAATCAACGGGGGCACCAGCAAACAAATCCAAATCCCCCTCGAAATTCAAATTTTAATGAGTAAAATCGAAATAATTATCGTAATCAAAGACCACAAAAATCCAATGTCCATTTCCAAAGCCATGAAAGTCAACCACCTTCTACAACAAATCAGAATTCAATGCCTTGTACATCAAATGACGTTCATCTCATGACATCAGAATTTAATTCATTTCTTCAAATGAACATTAATTTAGACACAAATTACTTAACCTATATTTTATTTGAATCTCCAATGGCGAGGTGCCAGAATAAAGTCCTTAAACTCTTAGTTGACACAGGAGCCTCGGTATCAACAATAAAATCGCAAAGTCTCAACAATTATGAACTCACTAATAATAATCGAATCACACTCAATGTGACGCCACAGCAATGTGAATGATCAGCCACGGCTGTGACGAAAAAAATCTGGGAAATGAGAAAGGCGGCAAGAGGAGAAGCTCCACTTCGGCGTCCTGTGAGTACCCAATGAGTACACGGACAATGAAGTAAGAAGGGTGGTTACGAGGTATGTAGAATCCGGAGGCGGTACCAAACAGCCAAGGTAGATAATATCCTGCCAGAGTTCTCAGCCAACCAAACTCAGGTGTGAAAATTCTGAGATCGATTATCTCCGAGCAGGAATCCCCGAGGAATAGCAGGGAAAAGAGGAGATGGTTGCTTCTTAGCAAGTAACGCCCCTTGAGAGGCAAAACCAATCAAGATCAATCGTTGGTAGGCGCCAGCCGACCGACCTATGAGGGAGCTAACGCCACGGACAGAGCTGAATGTAGTTGACCAGTCGGAGGGGTGCGAGCTCCGTAGAGAGAGAGGCACAGTGAGGAACAGAAGAGCGTAAAGTCCCAGACACCGGTGGATCGAGCAGCTGGTAGAAGGGGCAGAGCGTGAACGCAATTTCCCAACGGCTGCGGAACCAGAGGAGTGCAGCGATGAGCAGCGGGCGATACATGGCGAGGTGGAAGGGGAAGCTCAGCAGAAGGCACAAGCCAGACCTCCACAGTGCAACAAGAGAGTAGGTGAGACTGCCTTGCTGGCTATATGCACAGAATAACCGTCCGCGCAATCTGAACCAGCATGCATAAGGTGAAAATTCATATCAAAATGGGCGCGTGCGATAAAACGCAAGCTTTGTATTAAAAAGATCACAGAGCATGTGAACCCCCAATTTTCCCTAGCATTCGACTTAACATTCGAGGAAGCCATCGGTATGATCCAAACAATGATGGAAATGTCAGAAAGCATGCGAAGAGGAAAAACAAAGTCAGCGATTTACGCAACTGGAATATTTCTATCATAAGATGCAGTAAAGGGGAACAACAGAAAACCCGATAAATTATAGAAGCGGCTGTAGCGCGCGAGGAGGTTGAGAGACTGGGGAGAGAAGCGGCCGTTACCTAAGGAGCTCAGGAGGGTGACGAAGGAAATCCGGAAGCTAAAAATGATACCAACACAGTACAAAAAAATCGGCGGTGAAAGACTCGAGGCTCTGAAAGAGAAGAAGGGATGGAGTCGATTGACTCCATTGACCCGGGGGAGAGAACGTCGTGATTCGGAAGCGACCAAGGCGTACTTCACAGAACTATACAGTGGAGACGAACATCAGCAACCGTATACGCCAGTCTTCAACAACTGGCTACTTAGGATGAAAGTAGCGGTATGACCGCCTATTATCTGAGGAAAACGTCGAGAGCAAGATCACGAAGGGCTTAAAAAACTCATAGCTGAGGAAAGATTCGGGTGAGGATGGAATCACGCCATCTATAAAATCCTACCAACAGCGAGGAAAAGCCTGGTCGCGTACATAACCAGGATTCTCAGGAGGGAAGTAAGGGTCCGCGAAGAGGATGTACCAGTCAGAGTCGTCTTCATCCACGAACGTGGAAACGCGACCAATCCAAGCAACTACAGACCCATTGCAATGCCAACTGAGACTACAGACGACGTGAAGTGTCATGTCCCCAACGAAGCGGCGGCCGAAGAAATCTCCAACGTACTAAGGGATGCGGCAAAGGAGATAAGATTAACAGTCAACACAAGGAAGTGCGGCATATCTTAGCGAACGGATAGTAATAACAACAATAATATCAAGGGCGCAGACGAGCACAGCGATCACGAAGTGGAACAAGTCATTGCCTTCCTCCCGAGAATCAAGGAGGGATATAAATACCTGGGGCTGCACCAGTTAGAAAGGGACATAACACTTAACGCGTAAGTGGCGAGCAACCGAGTGACGAAGTAAGCGGACAAGATTTTTAGCTGGAACCTTGTTTCCTTACAGAAAATTGCTCTCGTCAACTCGACACCGATACCAACAACGGTATATGACATGCGCAACATGAACCCTGACGAGCCGAGAGCGCCGACGCTGAAGAGATGCACCATCCTGGACAGAGAGTTAAGGAAACTCCTCGTAGCAAAACATCTACTCAACGGAACCACGATGAAAACCAACGTCACTTCCAACATCAAAAGGTGGGCTAAGGCTGAAGTCGATACGTCTCGAAACTGAGGTGCACTACGTGGGGAAGGTTTGTGTCATTGTGAGCATTCAGAAATGGGGTAAATGAAGAAAAAGTACGGGGCTCGTCGACGTGGGCTGGAGACACCCTATCTCCGATGCAAAACACATCCTGGAGCAGTATGTCGCAGAGTAGCCAGGATATCTTGTAGATATCTCATTGCTACTGGTCTTTCGGAATTCGCTCTAACTAACTCACTGCTATTAGTCTCTCCTGCGGAGTCGTCTCCTGATCTCATCGATAATTCTGGAATCTTGAGATATTCACCAAAATGTATTATTCAATCTACGAGTATCGTTAGTATCTCTATCAGGAATCGTGGTATCGTATACAATTCGTGTTCTACGGATCTCATTTATAGGCTTGATTTTTTATTAGCTTGGTAGCGAGATGTATGGTATATGATCGGAATATTTTTACCATTTTGGATCACTTCAATGTTGTCGAAATATATAAATGATTGGGGTTATAGATATCCGATTATTGTTCTAAATTCGCAGTCAGAGAAGAATGATTCACTATATATTTTTAGATACTTATTACTTGATTCTTTAATTCCAGCATAATACTCACTAGTGATTCTATTTATAAAATTGTCTATACGCTGAATATCTGCTTAGTTATATAAGTAAAGATTACGATAGAAAAGTTTTCTATCATTTTTCCTATAGGTATATGAGGCAGTACAGAGGCAGGTTCGTTCAAATTTACGTAATTTTTCCATCATGGAAGCACTAATAATTCACTAAACTTTTGCCTTAGATGGCAAGGACTTGAAAAATAGTTTTCTGTACGTTCGGAATATAAGTTTAGCTTTATTTGGATGGGTGTTTACATGATAGTTCATGTGAACTAAATAAACTACATGTACAGCCAGGTATTTGACAACCTTTTTTCGTACTACTGGAAATTCAGTATCCTTATTCGTAATATATAGCTGAAAATTATGAATGTCTCTACGCAGGTTGCTATTTAAGAATCTTAAAGGTTTATGAAATAAAATCAATTCACATTTAAGTGGGTTTATCCTTAAGTTCCACTGGTTATAATAGTTATTGATTTAAATGAGAAATTTGTTAAGCTTATTTTGAATTATTAGTGGTTGGGTATCAGCTACTATTATTATGAAGTCATCCGCATAGGCGGCTGAGTACGACTTATTATTATTAAGGTCACCTAAGTTGGTGATGCCATATGTATAAATATTAAATAACCTGGTGAGTTGACTGTACCTTGCATTAGGCCTTCGATTATATTAAATGTAAGCGAGGATATCTGCTTACTATTCCAAGTAGAAAATGATCTATTCACAGTCATGCTCTATACTATTTGAATACAATTTTTAGGGTATCTTAGCTGATGCAATAGGTATTGGTAGCCCATTTATACAGACTGAATCAAAAGCTTTTTCTAGATTTATTAAGTAAGCGCCAATTACTTCACCTTCGTGTAAGTGATAATTAAAGTCGTTTAATATTTTATTAATAGCGTTTGTGGTAGAGATTTTCGGGGTGAATCCGAATGGAATGGAAAACATATCTATTTTACACTACATTTATGACATTATTTTTATTAACAAAAAAAAATTATTTCTGGCGGGGAATTGAACCTATTTTTTAAGTTTTTATTTGCTTAAAGATAACAATATATATAATTACAGGCATAAATGAAACTACAAACAAAAGACCCTTATCTAATGAGGAGTGTTTAAATACATGGTTTACCAAGGCTCTCGTGCTTAATCAGCCATTATAAGTAATAAATATCTATCTTATTTGTTAGAAAAATGACATAGTGTCAAGGTGATTTTTCAATATGTAATATAAAAAGGAAAAAAGTCAGTTATTACAATAATAAAAACCTATTACACAGTATAGTAAGGGGTAGACAGGAGCGTGGGATAGGGTAGGTTAGGGAGTGGGTTATTTTTATTAACAAGAAAAAAATTCTCTCCGGCGGGGAATCAAACCTTTTTTTTTAATTTTTTTATTTGCTTAGCATGTGACAATATTGAACATAGGTGCAAACAAAAAAAATAAACTAAAAACCTTACCATAATTAGATAATTAAGTACACTGCAAAAAATGGTTATCATACTTAAACAATATTGTAATAGATATGACATATGTATGTCTAAAGCAGAGACATAAAAGTCTAAATTGCTATAATTATATTACATATAAACAACAGGAGAAAAATTAATACTAATTATTACTAAAAACATGTTTACAGTAGCAGAAGAAAGTATATAAAAGAACAATAACAATTCGTAGAATTTAAGATTATAATTAAAATTAAAAATTCTAAGGCTTAAACATACGCTATCAGCTGTTTTGTTGAGTAGTTATTACCAGTTACAACATAAACTATTATAAGCGTTTTTCCCTACGCTGCCTTCTCCTAATTTCATCCATCATTTTGGCCTCTAATACTAGCCACCAGTGCTTCTCTTTAAGCCTATGTGCATCATAAATATCACCGTTAGGGATTGTAGTGTCGTAAACAGTTGCGGTTTGTCCCGTGACATATCCAGGTACGATAGTTTTATTAGCTTGATGGCGAGGCCTATAATAAATAACAGGGATACTATTCGAATCCTGAATTATACCCTTACTATCAAAATACATGAACGACTGTGGATAGAGATAACCAGTTATCGCTCTTTCTTTACAGTTATAGAATGACGGTTCACTGTATATTTTTAGATATTCATTGTTGAATTCCTTGATACCTGCAAATTAGTCTCTAGCAATTCTGATCATGAAATTATCTATGCGTGGTATATCCGCCTTATTATATAAATGACTGTTGCTATGGAAGCGTTTGCTATCAGTTTTCCTAAAGGTGTGTAAGGCTGTATGTTCAAGTTCACTTCGGGATGGAGTCGAGACGGATATTCTTGTATTTTACTTTATTTTTCGCGGCTTCCTTTCGAGAAACCGAATACAAGAAAGCCTTCGAGCGGCTTGCGGGCCCCATTTTATCTTTGCATACCGCTCGCTGACAACTCCCCCCATATATAATGTAACGAATTTTGTTTATATTTGAAACAAATTTATTCTTTATACTATTGATAGCACAATATAAAATAAACCATTTGTGAATTTATACAAAACGGGAAAAAATTAATAGATTAACAAACTTTTTAGTGATGTAAAAACATAGTTGAAAGAATGAGATTTAAATCGTAAAAAAATATATATATGTATGTGGTCACGTTCCTCTATTACCTCGGCCTGACTGCTTCTCCTTTCTTTATATGAACGTTCCTTTCTTTGCTCCCATGCGTAATTGGCGATATATTATTTCGAGTTTGGCTACCGATTTTGGTTAAATAATAGGGGCTTTTCCTTGGCCCTGTCGCCTAATCAATTTAAAACATACGTACCGCGTTAATAAAAATAATTTAAATATATATTAATTGAATAATAGATACCTGGCTCGTCGAAAGACACGTGTGTCTCGTCCGACAATGTTCAGACGAAAGGGGTGAGCCAGGATATCTTTTGCAAACGGAGTAAGTGCGGTCATAGAGGGGGAAAGCCTGCAAGTAGTACAGTGATCTATTGATCGCGTATAGAAGTAATTGATTTGTCTAATAGGTCAAGAACCTGGCAGATGTCATTCTTAAGCTGTTCGCTACAATAAATTTTGTACCTACAAGGTTTTGCGAAGAGGGCGGGCGTCTTACCACGCCATCAATGTATATAAACATCGCGCTCGCACTAAGCTTCCCCTCAGGCCTTGCTCCTGAGCCTAAACGGCCCAGGGTCAATCGTGCGGTCTCTTCCCGTGCACGCAGTGACCTTCAAAACCCGGGTGGTGTTTCCACCACCCTAACGAGATCAATAACAGCCTCAGGTCGATCATAGATCTTCCCTAGCTGGGGCTACACGGCCGCGACAACGCCATAAGCGAGTTCGCGCACGATAGAGCTCAGCCTGTGAGGAGCCTTCGTGCCTTGCATATAAGAACTATCTAGAATCTACTTGCGTAATTTTCACTCCTGCCTTCTTCGCGCCGCCTTTTACAATCATGTGCTTGTTTAGTGCGTAAATCTATCGCTCGACACCGCCCAACACACGAACAGCTATCGAAGCCCAACACAGGCACACCACCAACCTCCTACCTTACACACCTCCACTCCCACAACACAACTACAAGCGCTCCAAGACAAACTCGCTCGCCAAACAACAACACCTACGTGAACCTGGCACCCGACTTAAAAATATTATAATTTTCAAAACGCGATTCGATTGTACCCCGTTTGTACCTGTTTATACCACTTTTATTTTTGTTTGTACCTCAACCAATTGGAAATTACAGGGGGGCAAAAAACCGCTAGCAGCCAACTTGGAGTAATTTAAATTCTGTTTGCAGGGATGAATTTAGAATCGTTTGTACCCGTTTGTATCACCGTTAGTTTCGTTTGTACCCCAACGGGTACGAAGATACAGGATTTTCAAAATTAGCTAAGGGGCAACTCCTCCATTTTTTGAGCTGGCTCAAATCTGCAAAGGGGTGCTGGTTTAGAATCGTTTGTACCCGTTTGTACCTCCTTTCCTTTCGATAAATATTAATATATAAAAACATCTTTTTTCCTTTTTTATTGTTTCCTTTTTTTAGTCGCTTATGCTTTTTGAATTTTTGTATTAAACCTTATGAACATTTGTACAGTTTTATATTCCGTATAA
>JARPRG010000639.1:0-14222 GCA_031001745.1 Hartigia nigra | reverse complement strand
TCGAAAAAGTCGAGACGTACGAGACGTACTTGACAGGACTGATCACAAGATTGAACGAACTTAAACAGATAGCTGGAGCGAAAATACCGAATAGAAGATATGGTATACGATATTTCCAAACTTCTGTTATACGGTATAAAAGCGCTAGCGGCATTACCAGGAGCAATATCATCCTGTGGGGCCCATCTATTAACTAAGGAGTGCGAAACCCTTGTTAACAAACCGTATTTCGACCACATGGTAAATAACTCCTAGAATTACATAGACCAAATACAAGGACTCTTAGCAAACTTAGATCAGGACTCTAGCCACTTAGACGAATCGTTGCCTTTTTCCAAACGTAACGCACCATTCGGATTCGTGGGAAATCTAAGCCACATGCTCTTCAACCTTACCGACGACGACGCGGAATATTACAATCAGGAGATAGACAAAATTTACAAGGATTAGAAAAGGATCTCACATTTAGTATCACAGCAGACCTATCTGGTTCAATCGGAATTACACGATATCCACGAGGGACTAGACAAATTTAAGGAAAGGACAAACAACAGCAAGATCGCATCATTCGCTCGAAGCCCTACATAACGATTTCCACAGACCACGAATTTTATACAACAATCGACGACGAATACTTAAAGTACTGTAAACAGACTAGACATTTCTATATCTGTGTTCTCACCCAACCACTACATTGAACTAACGTCCGTCCTACATGTGAAAGCTCTCTACTAACAACTCCGGCACACGAAACACTATGCACCTGCGACATAAAGGTGAGCCCCACCTCCGAGGCCTCGTGGGTATACTTGAATGCACTAAAGGGTTGACTCTATTCAATCGTCAAACAAGAAAGTATCTGGCTAATCTGCGAAGGTAACCTCACTGAGACCATTTCGTTTAGCGGTGCAGGAGTCTTGCAAATACGCCCAGACCGCAGCGCACGAACCGATTCATGAAGTTGGCCGGAGTGGAAGTAATACGAGACGCTGAACAATACTTTTACACGCCATCCATGACCCTTGAAATTCCTAACTTAGTGCTAGAAATCGGAAGTTACCATCAAAAGATAGATTACATCAATCTGGCGACTAATAACTCGAAGTTGCCCGAACCCTCGAGAGTTAGAGAGCGCGAGATCGCTCTACACCACCGTCAACGAGTTGCGCGAAATCGTGACGCACCAACGGGAACGGAAAGTACATCGAACCCTCATGTACACTGTACGGCATTAATGGCGTCCCAGCCGGCGGGAAAGGCTTCCCCTTCTACGCGTCGACCTGTCTTGCTCCGCCGCTGCTGGCTGCCCCATTCTCGGTCCGTCGCTCTTCCCTCTAGTTTCTACCAGGGACGCCATCAATGCCGCACAGCGTACGTGTGCACGCACAGATCTAGCTGACTAACAGCTTTAAATGGACCATCCTGTATATCATAGACAAGAGAGGATCTATGGTAAATGTTTGGACATGACAGAAGAGTATCGAGACAAAACATATATGACAGTACTAAGCAACCAGTTTAACAATAGCTCTATATTTGTTGATGCTTTTCATCGTTTCGTCAATGAAATCCAAACTTTTCACATTATAATATCTTTGGGATTAACAGTAGACTTATCTTTCTGATGTCAAAGAACCACGTGCATTAAACTCATGTTAGGACGCTAGTAAATGCTGATTACTGGAATTTGATAGTGTTTGTGAAATCAGAAGGAAAAATCCCTCAACCGTGGATTGTTTAAGCGAAGAAAGTCAAACGGCGATCTTAAGGAGTCGCAAAGTTCGCCGGAAAAAGACGAAAACGAGCTCCATTACGAAGTCCAAGGTACAACATTATATCTTGGTAAAAGAAATTTGATACTGCTTTGTGAGGAACATATTACTCTTCAGGCAAAAACCATGACTACTTTTTCAACGGAGTTTCACAAGGACATATCAAAAACCTCTGGACAGTCTGGAAATCATTCGGTACCAGCACCAAATTCTGCACCTATAATGCTAAGGGAGAATACCACTATTACTCCTATGCGACCCAGATCTCTGTATACTGCCCACAGTTATCATGCTAATCAGAATGACGAGAGTAACTTTCAAGTAAGATATTTTTTGAGTATATCAATAATTATCACCGAGGAAATTTTTACTTCGAACTTTACGATTTTATAATTTGGAGCTAAAAAAAATCACAAATTAAATAGTTTAAAAGGTTTTCTTCGTGTATATTGAATACTTAAAATGTATTAACGCAATTATTCAAAAGTAGTTTTGGGAGAAAAATAAATATTTTCAACTAGAATAAACATTATTTGTCAAATGATGATGATGCAATGTTGCTAGTTATTAGATAGTGTAAGTACAATTGCAGAAGCTTCCTCTTTTAATATAAATATGTTACAAGTATCATATGAAGTTTTTATTAAAGGTAAAGAATAAAAACAAAGACAACTAAGATACACATGCAAAAATTGTTATATTATTGAATGAAATTGAAACATTTTCTCGAAGTAATATCTCATGCTTAATTAGGCCAGCATTAATAACAGAACATTTTATGGAATATTCGACCATAGCGGTACAGCGAATATTCCAAGTTTTTTGAAACTCCGCCTTCGGAACAATGGAGTGCTATATCCGGCACAGGTTTTTCTACAACTGCTGGTAGTATTTGGCGTCAACCCAGAAATCCTAAACACAACGCTGCATCTTATTACACTGGTGAAGAGTCTTGTGTCTACACAGAAAATTGGAGAGAACACGATACAGATGCTGGTATTGGCGGTGCTGTTGCTACTCCTCACGGCACGATATCACTGCGACTTCACAATAGAATACGTGTGGATATGACTATAGATAGAGCCGTTCGCGTAATCAATTTCAAGGTACTTAAAGATATTCTTTAAGAGATAGCTTATACAAATCCTTTATTAAATCGCTTACTTTCGTTTTAGAATAACATTGTTCTATCACTGAGTGGATCTGGAGCTGCTGCAGCATTACTTCATCCCAATGGAAGAATATATCAGTATGGTTCCAGAGTCGAAATACTTGCCCATGATGTTCACGGAAATAACAAGTTCGTTGACTTTTATACACATGAAATGTATCGTTATACTTTCTATTCTTAGCAGGTATGCAAAGATGTGGTATAAAGGAGTTAGTTTCACTTCAGAGCAATGTGCTCTGGTTTATCTTGTGGATGCTGCTGGAACGAGAACAACGACAGATATGTTTTCTGACATGAGCCAAGTAATTTCCTCACGATATAATTAAGTCAGTTTTCATTTTTTCATACGTACCATGCAATTATTCTCTTTAGGACTTTTCGCTGAGCGTATTTTTCTCTGATTCTCGACACGGTCCAGCTTGCTTCCAAGAAGCAGCCACAGCGTTGGGTGCTGCTCAGTACTGGTTAACCGATGAAGGGGTTGAAAATTGGATTATCAATAATGTACGCGTTTCTCAAACTCCGGATGGTCTTGTTAGGTATGATCTTTAATTTAAGAAATGTATACTACTTTTTTTGTAAAATATTTTCAAAATAGGATTGCTCGAAACAGTAATAAATATCAACTGAGAACATCTCCAAGTAACGGGACGGCTTCTTTGACAACACCTTTCCTCCATTGCACCGCCTCCTTAGGCCAGACCTCGCATCTTTTTGTTCGTCGCGGTGAAAGACGTATGCATTACGACGGCACCAGTTTCATCGTTCGAAATGCTGGACATAGTGCAGGCTTCGATGACAATAATCAACTAAAGGTGTATTAAATGTGACAGCCATTAGTACCTAACGGCATGGTATTTCTAAACGCTGACAGCGAGAAATGGTGAAATAAGTAGTTTTCTCCCTAATTTATAAATTCATTTGAATTAATTACCTATCAGTTCTACCGTGTAATTTAATTGTACTGTCATTTGTAACGAAAATGGAGACAGACATTTACTACGTCCGTTCATTTCTGAAATTTCTAAAGTTCTGTGTTTTGTAAGTAAAACATTCTTTTCGTATGTTTTACACTTTCTCTAATAAAGCACATACAAAAAAAATAATCTTATTTACTCTTTTATTTTATCCAATATGCATGATGCTAGTCTGATGAGCAGTAGGCATGTTTCAAGTCTTCTGATAAGTTAGAATCATAATCTTCCAAAGGGCTAAGCGTTAAAGAATCATCATCGTCCGAAGTATCTGTATCAAAACCATGACCAACTTTAGGTCTAACTTTATTTAGTCCATATTTCCTGAAAAATAAAATTAATATAGTTTAAAATTCATTATTTTAAACCAGAATTAAGTTTATCACAGATTATTTATAAACTTACATGGAACATAATTTGGAACTCTCTTCTTTTGGATCTTCATCCCCTATTTCCTCATCAAGTAAATTAGTAGATTCTATCGAACTATTTTCTGTATGATCAGTAAGTTCATACATTTCTTGAAATAATTTATGAACATAATCAGTATCATATAGTTCCAACCCACGTTCAGGTTTTTTGCTTTTGGATATGGCACATTTTTTCTCATGGTAAAGTTTATTAAAATTGCTAATATTTATTAACAGCCGACCTGATTCTAGCAAGTCTTCAACGAATGGCAAAACTGAATAGTGTTTTACCTTTTTAAGTTTTTTTGTCCGCAGATACTTTTCAAGACCATACTGTAATTAATAGTAAATATGGATTATATTCTGTAAACCAATAATGTAATAACAGTAGCTTAATTAAATGAAAGAAAGGTCAAGACCTCATGATCAAATACACAGTGTACAAAGGCATTTTCAATGATCAACTTTGATAATATAAAATTAGCATCTTGATGTTCAGCCTCTTCGATGGTAGATCGAAACTCCACTATATGTATCCAATCTTCTTGCTTAACACGGATTTTCACATTGTCTATTGGAATTTTATAATATAATGCATAGACTAAGTACAATCCAGCTATGCGTTCTTTAAATTTATATGGAGGTAAAAGAAAAAGTTTTGCAATATGCATTGTCTCTTCACAGAATTCTGCTAGTTCCGTAGAAGAAGGTCGACATCTGAAAAAAAGGAACTAATAACAATCTTGAAATACTTTAAGTAGGTACAACATCTACGTACGTAAATACTAATGAGAATTGCATTTCTTTCCAAATTTGTGAAAAATCCTGAAATCGGACATTGTCAAACTGTTCAAACCGCTCTATTAATTTAATACAGTCCTCTTTAAAACCACTTGCTACATAGGGCACATTTGTTGCCATTATATCCTCTAAATTTCTACGATTTTTTAAAGCTGATATAGGGTTAAACCTATCGATCCTGTGTCATTCGCTTTTCTACAATTTTTCTTCTTTATTTATTTCATGACATTAGTAAAAAGGTTTCCCTTACAAGCGGTCACTCTTCTACAATTGAATATGTTTACACGGCGATCATATGGCCGGTTCCACAAACACGATTTAATTTTTACACTCGGTTTATTTTCGAAATGTAAGTATCTGATTGGCTAATTCCGTAGTTAAACCGAGTTTTAAAAATTAACCGTGTGTGAACGGCCCTTGAGGTCGCTGTAACAGCTATTCGTTTTGGAGTAACTGAACTGAAATAAAATTTTGGGATATATGTCTTTAAGACAAGTTGATACAATGCAAAATTGTAAATATAACAATATTTTTATATCAGCGACGTTTGTACTTCCGTATTATGTGTTTGATAAAAGGTCATTGACTTTACCTAGACGTTTAGAGTACAAGTAAGTAATCAGGTTACTTCGTTTACACCCATTATTTTGTATTGAGTAAATTTATCCCGAAAAACTTATTCTCAAATGTTTTATTAGTATTATTTTGTCTTATCAGATTAAGAAGTTTACATATAGCTTGTTAAAAGATTGTGAAACTGGTAAAGATGAAATGTTAGTCATTCTCAAGGATATCGTATGATGTATATGAAAGTAAAGGATTGTGATATGCAATTTGCAAAACTAGAAGAATTCCAAGCCGAAGCATGGACATAGCTGTACCTAGTAGAGATGCAACGGCAGCAAATACAATTGCTAATAGTGCTCCACAAAATTTTCTAATTACTTGAGTAGCGTGAGTTGCAATATATCTAAAATACCAGTTGTACCTAGATTGTCCGTGAATAAACATATGTTAATTTCTACAGTGTAAGTCTGCCGGTGAGTAGTAACAACATGTTGACGCAGAGCTTGAGAATTCAATTAACAAATGCACTCAAGAGCTGGAAGTTCAATAGAAAACTTTTATAAATCAGGCTCTTCAGATAAATACTTAGGATAAATTCTTGATAGCAAAAAGTAAGAGGATCGTGACCCATAATCAAGAGATTGAGGAAGTAAGACTCAAACAGTAGCAACTAGAACATAAGTTGGACTATATGGTGAGTTTTTAATTCCTATTATGAAGCTTTTTTTGATATATATTTAGCTTGTTAATAAATGCGATCTGTGAAGCAAATTGTGCATTAGACAATATGAGTATTCCAATATTAGTTTCACAACCAATTCATACAGACCAAATTTTTGACATTCATAGTACGATATTAAGTTAATGACTGTAGTGATGTCAACTGTGTAGAATTATTAAGGAGTATTGAACTTATTTACAAATGGAAATGAAACAGAAGCAATTTCTTGAGTGTGAAACAGCTTTTAAATTACAAATTGCTGAAAGAAATTTCTATGGCAAGTGTATTCATAAAGTTCTTTCTGAGAAAGATATTAATATTTTAGAAAACTAATTATTTTCAATTAATATACAGTGCTTAATCTAATTCCTTTTCCATGCTGGAATGTTTCAATTGTCTTGGATTAGGAACCCAGAGGAATGAACTCAAAAATTGATACACGATTAAGGATTTTATATTTTTATCATTCGATTGCTGGCCTAACAGAATATATTTTATAATTCCACATTTATGCAACTGTGAATTGGCCTGTGAACTAGGGGATTTGTTCTGGATTTATGTCTTGGATTCTTCACTTGAAACAACGAAGCAGACGTTAGTACTATTTTTGATTACTGCTCAAGTAAACGATGCCAATGCAAGTAAAACATGTTAAATACAATTTCTACAAATCTGTTTTGTTGCAGTGTAGACGATTGCATTGAGAGATATATACCCAAGAAATAATGTTACTATGACAGTATCAAATACAGCCTTCACATACTTATATTTAAAAAAAAGGCTAAGAAAAAAGGTAATGAATAATTGCAGAAATGTGGATCGGACAATAACATGTTTAATGCATATAAATTCTTTAAATGCAACATAGTCACAGGGATTTAGGTATCTACGAGGTACGATAAAATATTTCTAATCGTAATAGATTATATTATTTTATTTAAGCGATTATAATTTATTGTAAGTGATCTATGGTATATATGGTTCATATATTTTGTCCACGAGATTCATGTGGTTTTTGACAGTTTGCAAGCAATGTAATTCTTAGCAGATCACAGGCGGTTTCCCATAAAGTGACGTAAATACGTGCAGAAATGGAAAAATAAAATATATATATATAGTGCAAAACCATATTATATGCAGAGACACGTGTGCTCTGCTAGACTTCATTGTTTTCAGTCTATTAAAAAAAAAAACATCGAACTCGTGGACCAACTATAAGGTTATACAGAACATATAATTGCAAAATAGAAAATTTTGTTTGAATATAGTTTAGTAATTTAATGAGTGAACATATTCAAAAATGTTCGAAAATAAAATAAAATTTACATTGTCGGTCAATTAACTTCTTATTCAGTTTTTCATTTTCAGTGTACCGATTGTACCGACAGGACTACCTTAATAAAAGCGATAGTCAAAGATGTGGAGTGCTCGTTGTAAATTGGACAGTTTTTAATTAAATCTATACCTATCGTAACTGTGGTACGTTTTGTTTAACGTAATTATTGTTATCATTACAACAAGGTTGATATTTGATAAAATTGAAAAATGGTTATATTATTAGTTTATAAAAGTCACTTTCATAGATGCACTTAATCAACCTTCATTTACGGCAGCCATCGTTCAACGTATTTTTCACATAACAATAAAATAAATCTTGCACAATGATGTTTTAAAGTTCTTACTTTTGTGTTATGACGTGATTTTTCGATTCACGGTCACAAAAGGGCTCTGGTTACCGATTAGAGAACGTTCGCGATTGACTAACCGCAACCGAGTCGTCGCCCGGTGTAGAGGTTCTCGGCTGGTTCTACCCGATGATGTGAAGCTCTTGGAAAGGTTCAGGGTAAGATAGAGGGGAGTCGGCGTGTTCGAATCTGCCGTGAGGAGAAAGACCCGAGGGACTGGGTAGCCCGGCAGAGGAGAACACCCGATGAGGCGTCTCCGCGGATCGGCAGAAGCCTGGGTGCAATACCGGCGCCCCAAAGAGTAAGGGCACAGGGCTGGAGAACGGGCGGAGGAAAAGGGTCATGGTTACGGGCAGGGGAGGAACCCCTAGGCCCAGGTTAAGTTTTGCAGTGCCCTGTTTTCGCCCTGTGTCCAGGGGAAGCGACCGCGGAGGATCTCTGGGATTGTTGCGCTACCGATTTGGTTAAGGATGCTCTCGCTATAGTTGAAGCGACGACTCGGATAAGTGCGCTGTAGTTATCGGGTAAAGGATTTCGACCAATCAGATTGATTTGTTCCCGAAATTGGCTGTTGTCAAGTCAGTCTGACTCGGGATACCGGCGAGATATCTTGGTCCGGCTCGCGCTACCGTGTTAAGAGTTTTTCTACCCGTGTTTGCCTAGGCAGCACATTAGGCTCTCGCCCATGTATATAATTCGTGTTATCGTGTAATGCTCCCGCGCGGGTTCTCGTAAAATCGAAAATATTGAAAGTGGTTTTTCGCGTGCTCTCGGGGTGCATCCCGGTGCCGTGGTGACCCGTTGCCCGAGGCATGACCCTAGGAGTGTTCTCTGTTCCCACGGATTAGCTGTACCTGCTTCGGTGGCGTCGTACCGATGTTATTAATTGGTGCTGGGATTTCGAGTAGCCCGATACCCATAGGCGTCAGGTTTCCGTTTCGCTCCCGATCATACGTTCTGGACTCCCGTTTCTTTATTTGGTCCGTTTGCGTTCCCGTCAAAGTAGTTCTCGCTGGATTACACTATTTGCTGGTCCCCTACTCCGACCCTCTCTACCGCAACCTGCAGCCTGAGCGGCCGTGCATTTCCGCAACCGTTCGCTCTCATTCATGCATCCAGTTGCGTTTGTCAATTTAACGCGCCCTCAAAAGTTGACGTATTCGGTTGCGTTTGTCGATTTCACGCGCCTTCAAAAGTCGACGGGTTTCGTTTTCTTGGCCTTGTGCCGCTTGGGCGACTCTCCTCGTCTCTCGGGACATACCGGTTCGTCGACACAGGTGAAATAAAAGCTGGCTGGCGCCCAGCCGTGGCTTCCGGACGCATGAGCGCGGGTGGATGGCCGAAGGTGAGGTTTTACCGATATTGATCTCGCGTGGTCAGGAAATACGTCACAGTGTATTATATACAATCTAAAGATCATTTTTCATTTTTTACATATTTCTTTTCAGTACTCGTTTGGATAACTTATACCTTCTAAGTTTAAGAAAAATATGTTGTTATTAAATATACAAATATGAATTAATTTACAAATTTTATAAATAATGAATTTATTTTTCTAGCACAATGCCACGTGAAGCTTTGGTATCGATAGAAGATGCCATTGCTACGATCGAGCAATTTATTGAACATTTCAAAGAAGGACGATATCCTAATTGGTCGTCGGATATTTGGAAGCGAATGAGCAATTCGCTGCAGAATAGATCGTTTGCGGAAAACGTGTATACTAACTTAACAAAGAATCGAAGAAATGTAATGGCAACTGCATGTGCAATAAAAGTATTCCTTTCATTTCGTTCATCTCTAAAAATCATAAGATTGCTATGGACGAATGAATGTTCAACAATTCAAGGACATTCAACGATAATGAAAGTGATCTGTACAACTTTGAAGCAAAAACAGCTGATATGGACCATTTGCAGGTTCGCATAAGAAGCGATGAATGGAGACTAATGCGAGAACCAGATGTGGTATACAACGATAGTAGAAAATACCCAATACTGCATAGAAATGTATGGACTGGCATATTAGCTCTAGCAATCGACATTTATTTTTGAAAAATTAAAAATATATGAAACTCCAGGAAGCCTTCATTACATGCGAATTATAGGCTTCTGTAGAAGTAAAAAATGTGGAAATCGACTATCTTGCTATCTGAATAAAGAACCAAGGGATAATGACTTCAACATTATTATAAGGACACGAGATACTTTTTATGATGTACATGAAAAAGTAGAACGTCCACTTCGAGGTCTTAGACGACAATGTGTCGGACAAACCGTCAATGAGACCTTGGTCAAGTCCTCTTTGGTTGTACCGAAAAAATTAGATGCATCAGGTGAACGTAAATGGCGAATAGTTATCGATTATCGTAAACTCAACGAAAAAACAATTGGGGATGCTTACCCCCTTCCAAATATTGAAGATATTCTAGATCACCTAGGTCATGCGCATCATTTCACTACTTTAGATTTAGCTAGTGGATTTCATCAAATCCCCATGAATTTAGATGACGCAGAAAAGACAGCATTCTCAACTCCTAGCGGACATTATGAATATACGCGCATGAATTCTGGTTTAAAAAATGCACCCGCAACGTTCCAACGCATGATGAATGACGTATTAACTGGACTAAATAATAAACAATGTTTTATCTATCTTGATGACGTCATAACATATGTTCTCGAGGATCATAATGCAAAATTTAAAAAAATTTTCCAAAGATTGCGAGAACATAATCTCAAATTACAACCTGACAAGTGCGAAATTTTAAAACAATCATGTGAATACCTTAGGCATATAATAACTAAAGACGGAGTAAAACCAAACCCAGGAAAGGTCGAAGCAATCGTCGGAATGCCAAGTCCTAAAAATCCCAAACAACTAAGAATGTTTCTAGGTATGATCGGATATGATAGAAAATTTATTAAAGACTTTTCTACTATCGCGAAACCTGTCACTACCTTGTTAAAATAGGACACGCTTTTTAATTGGACCGAAAGTCAGCAAAAAGCATTTTTGAAATTTCTTGAAAGCATTTTTTCAAACTCTCAAAGATAAAATTATCGACCAGCCAATCTTACAATACCCGAATTTTTCCGAATACTTCCTAGTTACCTGCAACGCATCAAATGTAGGTATCGGAGGAGTATTGTCTCAAGTTAAAGATGGAAAGGATCTCCTTATATCCTATTATTCTCGAACTTTGAATACAGTTGAACAGAATTATCCTACTACCGAAAAGGAATGCCTAGCCATCGTAAACTCTATTAACAAATTCAGGCCTTATCTCTATGGTCGTAAATTTACTGTTTATACTGACCGTCGTCCTTTACAATGGCTGTTTAATTGCAAAAAACCTACCTCCAAGCTCGTTAGATGGCGACTTGCATTAAATGAATATGATTATGAAATTAAATATAAACCTGGAGGAATAAATTCCAATGCTGATGGACTCTCACGAATTTTCTCAGAAGATAAGATTCCAATTGAAAATGAACCGACGACCGATGGTCAAATCAATAATGTTATATTAACAGCTCTCACCTATCCAGATTTCACTAAATTTCATTACATGAACCAAGACGTTATTGAATATGAAAAGGAGAATAGTCCTTTACCTAAAATTCACAATCCAGTAGTCTTGCTTTGGTCTCAAGATCTCAATGAGAATAAACAATATGCTACCTATATTTCTTCACATTTCAATCTTGACTCATTTTAACCCAGGAGTTAAACAAATTAGTATACTTCAATGTGAAAAGCAACTATTCTATCTACTGCACGCAAAGAATTTCCATTACGATAAACTGGAATACAAAAACATTTTCGAGTGTTTGCAAAATTTAAAAAAGGCAATAGGAAAAAATGATTTTGTCTTTGTACCACCTAGTAAAAGTCCCAATATGCAATCATCAATTTTAAATAAAATGCTCAAATTCGTATTTCCGAAAAACAAAATCAAAATATTTAACATCACCAAAATAACGCCGAAGAACAAGGACGAGATAAAAATCATTCTAGAAGAAAATCATTGCAGCAAATTAGCAGGTCATTACCGGTTTAACAAGACGTATTCAAAAATTAAAGAAAGATACTACTGGAGTAGTATGAAGAATCACATAAGACAATTCATAAAGACATGTTATTCCTGCCAGATCAATAAAACAAATTTCAAACCTACTAAACAACCTATGGAAATTATCACGACATCAGCCATGCCCTTTGACCGACTCGCTCTCGATATTGTAGGACCCTTACCTCTTTCTGAAACGGGGAACAAATTTATTCTAACAAGTCAAGATGATTTGACTAAATACTCGTTCGCTTATGTGATACCAAACCATGAAGCAAAAACAGTGGCCAATGCTCTCATTAAAATGTTTACTAGCTTCGGAATTCCAAAGAGTTTCTTAACCGATCAGGGTTTAGACTTCATGTCTAATTTAATCAAAGACTTGAGTAATCTTTTCAAGACAAAGCATCTAACGACTCTACTCCCTATCAACCCCAAACAAATAGAGCTCTCGAACGCTCTCATCTCACCTTAAAAGACTATCTAAAACACTATGTTAAGCCAGATCAAACCAATTGGGACGAGTACCTCCCATTTGCTATTTTCGCATACAATACTTCCATTGATAAATCAACTAGCTATACTCCACATGAATTAATATTCGGTAGAAAGGCTTACATTCCTTCTTCACTATCTCAAGAACCAAAGTTTCACTATACCTATGACAACTACAGTCGATCATTACAATCTAAACTTAACGTTTCCTTCAAAATTGCTCGAGAAAATCTCATCAAATCAAATTTAAGAAGTAAAGAATATTATTATCAAGATGCAAAACCTCAAAGTTTCAGAGAAAACGACCACGTTTGCGCAGTAGACAAACAAAATAAAATAGGTATTACAAAAAAATTATCTAGTCAAGTTAAAGGTCCTTACAAGATTATCAAGGTTTATGACAATCGAACAGTAAAATATCATACTAATCTACTAAAACGGTATTTTCCAGATAATGTCTCCCATGATCCTTCTCCTTCTCCTTTTCCTACCATTAGTCCTCATTAAGGTTTCTTACTATCAAATCACACCAGTAGAACAATCAAGTGGAATCTTTTATAACAAAAAAGGAATTGCTCAAATTTCTAATTCCCGATTAACCCTTTTGGCTCATATAAATTTCACTTATCTAAGTGGGGTACGATTAATCTTAACTCGTAATTTTGGATTAACTGAAAAACTATGTATAACTACTTTGGAAGATAAATCAAAGCATAATCATGTCAGTTTTCATTGTGAGCGGAGTATGAAATTAGTTTTTGATAGTATTCAAGATATTATCAATAAACATGAAATCTTGCAGCAACTAACAGTTGATACATCATCTAGAAAACGCCGTGCATTGATAGACGGAGTTTCGAATGTTCTGAATGGGTTATTCGATAATAAACAAATACAGATTCTTTTAAAATCTCAAATTCAAGTGATAACTAATACGATTAAAACTTGTAATAGTTCCATTAGTTCCTTGCAAAACCAGGAATGGGCAATGAACCGCAACATGAAGAAAATCAATGAGTTCTCAATACAAATAAATGCCCAGCATTCGACTATTAGCATAGAAGCAGCGCTAAATGATCAATCTTCAAGACTTTTAGCCTTCTGGATTGATAATGACACCAGAATCAAAGAACATTTCCACTATATACAATCTTCTGGATCTTCAACTAATAGCAACAAATAAGATCATAATTATTGCATTGAAAGTACCATTAGTGAAACCTTTACCCTATGATCTTTATCAACTGATTCCGTTACCAGTTCAACGTCAGAATAGTTCAGTTTTTGCATATATAGAGCCAAGACATCCTTATCTCTTAATGTCCCTGTTCAAGATCACTACGGGATTAGGTTGATAGTTTTGTTTCACTTTTGCTTGTATTTTTATTTTAACTTCCTGTCGCGAGACCGAATATAAGATAGATCTTCCGTGCGGCTTGCGGGCTTCTTTTATCCTTGCCCACCGCTCGCCTACACTCCCCCCATATACAAATTTTGTACCTACAAGGTTTTTGCGAAGAGGGCGGGCATCTTACCGCGTCATCAATGTGTATA
>JARPRG010000637.1:157114-182679 GCA_031001745.1 Hartigia nigra | reverse complement strand
TGGAGACGAGGGCGACCCACCTCGTCTCCCAGGACATACCGGTTCGTCGGCACCGGTGAAACAAAAGCTGGCTGGCGTCCAGCCGTGGCTTACGGATGCATGAGCGAAGGTGGACGGCCGAAGGTGACGTTTTACCGATATCGATCTCGCGTGGTTAGAAAATACGTCACAATATATTCAGTATGAAAAAATCGAGCTCCCTCATTTCAATATAACTGCAAGCCGATCGTCGATCGCAAATAGACTTTTCTCCTTAAGGGTTGGCATTTCTTTTCAGTAGGATAAAACTAACCTAGAAATATAGGGTACCACCTTGAAACCACGAAAAATGTACTTAGGGGTTTAAGATAGGGTCCAGTTACGAGTATAATGAAACTAGAGAGAAAAAAAAAAAGAAAAAAGTAGCAAACTATCCACAGGGGGTTTATTGAGGTTCTCTGCAGGGGTGGCTTTGCTTATTACAATGATCAGGGCGTGGAGGTTCGAGGAATGAAGGAAGAGAGGAGGCAAAATACACATGACCTTAAGCGACCTTAATTGAAACATTTTCGGGGATTTATAAAGATTCGACGTCGTACCCACCCTTACCCCTTGTTTCTACTCTGACGTCATCGCGTCTGCCCAGCTTATGGAGGATGAAGTTGTCTAATAAATATGGCGGAATTGCTACGTTCCAACATACCTACCAGCGCTGCCAACCTCTGCTTCAAGTTCTTGCCACTCTTTCACCCCCGTGAAACACGCATTTTACGAAAAAAAATGCCTCGTGAAAGTGTCTGCCAGAGTACTGGTAACATAGCCGCCATTGTTGCCAATAGCAACCCTAAAGGTCTCCGTGAAATATTCTACAGGGTGATGGAAACGAAAATGACTTGATATCGTGGGCCGTGTCAAAAGGATGCTTCGGAACTTTCCTTCTTTACTTCACCCTCCTGCCCTTCAATTATCTCTAGAATGAACTACCGAACTCCAATACAATCCGAGGTGCTCGTAAATCACATTATGAGCCGCCATATTGGCAAGTACGACTACGCTAATCAAGCTGCCTCTTACGAAGTAATTATATTGGTTAAGAACCATTGAAAATATATTTTTCATAATTAATTTATCTTTTGACAAATATTTTAGATTGACTACTCCATCAACGGTATTGCTA
Organism: Hartigia nigra; assembly: GCA_031001745.1. Taxonomy (NCBI): domain Eukaryota; kingdom Metazoa; phylum Arthropoda; class Insecta; order Hymenoptera; family Cephidae; genus Hartigia; species Hartigia nigra. The sequence continues at coordinate 181,523 of JARPRG010000637.1, read as the reverse complement.
TATCTTGAAGCCGTCGAAAAGTTTCAGTATCCGTAAATTTCGGCTACGTTCAAGTGACTCGATCAAAACATCCTTTCGCTAATAACTTCTGAACGGTCCAAGGCAAAGAGTCTGTCAAAACAAGGAGATCCCCCATTTTTCGCTTTTTATTTTTTGTTTACCCTCGTAATACAGATGATAATATTCATATCTAAATACAGTACAAAATTATTGTTATTAAAAAAATAAGATATAATAAAAAAAAAGTAACCAAAATCTCGGAAAAGAGACGATATTGATTTAAACATTTTTTACGGAGAGGTGAATTGACAAAAAATCTGTAAAAAAAAATCCCTAGAAATAAAGAAAATCGCAGAGCTTGATTATTAGTGTCGCTCCGTTAATCTCTGTGAAGTCATTTTGCGAAAATTTTTTCTCGCTAATCCCCCCATCACCATCCATGTTCACTCTGCGTTCCGCCCTCTCGGCCTTGCAAGCACACCATCCGTCTCGTGTTCCTCTCCAAGAGTAAGCACTCCCGGTAATGTACTTCTTGGTACATTAAGCTCGACTTATACCCATGCATCCGTGGAGTAACGTTAACCGGATACGAGTAGAGATCTTAATGCACGTGGTGGACTATCCTCTGGAGTAAGAAGTGTAAATCCAAGTATTCGGACCACTCGGGTAAAATTAAATGACCAGTATCCAAAAGTGAATTTTCAAAAAAGGTGTTATAAACTTTGCAATGAAAATCTACGAGAGATAAAATTTGTAAAGGGATGCTGAGTCCAGTTGAATTTTCAATTGTTTGCACTGGGTAGACTTTGATACAGGACTGTACTGGGCGACCCATAATTCGCGAGGACGACTGACTAAGCACTTCTAGGGGAGGATTCGGACGTCGCGAGGACGTCGGTAAATGGTATCGGAAAGCCTGGAAGGGATTATGTACTTCGTGCTGGGGGATGAAAGTTAAATCTACAGAAGGGGTAGTGGAACGTTCCCAGCCACTTAAGGACACTCTGGCTTGCTTTTCTTATGTTGGTCCTCCCGGAGTCCAGTAGGATTCCTGGGACAATACGTTTTCGCCTATTACCAGGAACTCCTTGAAATCCAGCCAGGGTGAAAATGCTGCGGTGGACTATATGGCTGCGTTAAGGGATGAAGGTGGTTAGAGAGAAAGGACGAGATAGAAAATTTCTTAGAGGATAAACGGTGCCGGATGGAGGGAGTTCATCCCCTTCAAGGCTAACACGAAGCCCAGGTACTCTTAAGGGTGAGAAAACATATAACGCAAGGAGAGGGGTGGTTAGTATAGGAGGCCATTAGGGCTGAACAAACGGCCGTCGATTGGGGATGCAGACCGCGGCGTAGGGGTGAACCAGAATTTCACTAGGTCTGGTCTACCCCTTTTCCACGTTACGAATTCTTACCCTTAATTCAAAACAATTACAACTATGCCCCAACAATTTATATTCCGTGCCTTCGTCGTGGAACTACCCTCTGCAACTACCCTAGAACAGTATAAATCTTCCGATATATCCTTCTCTCTCAGTCGTACTCTCGCACCTAGCGTAGACTAAAACACCCCTTACATGCACAACCCACTACCTACCAGAAGCATCCCTTGCTCGACTCGAACGTTTATTACTTCAATCGGCCAGATAATTTACCTCATTTGTTCCTCGTGGGTGGCTGAGCTTGCCGAAATGCTGAATACTAGAAATTCCTGGTACTACCAGAATCGACGTTAGCCACCCAAACCTTAAACCGAAGTTCGACCTCCACCCTTGAATAACTACCCTTTGATAGTAGAATCAAAATGGCATCGGACTCCATTAGAAGATAAGGTTTAGCAACTGCTACTGTTTACATTTCTAAAGGTTACAGTTGATTTTGCGTCAGTATTCCTCAAACTCTAAAACCGACCGTTCGAACGATGTCGAAGATTGCCGAAGGTAGCCGAGCACGGAAAAAAATCTTGTAGGACTTTAATGAGAAAAACTTGAGAGTATCTAGAAGGCTAAGGATGCATGATGCATGTATAGAACAGGTAAAAAAAATAGTATGTTACATATATAATTATACTCGATATATTGAGGTCAGTGGATGTTCTCGAGTTCCAGCATCGTCGAACACTTTGACCCTGAGCCTTTGACCTATGATACGACTAGAGTGTGTTCCTTGATACCAATCGACTCTATGGGAGATTTTGCTGAGGGGTGACGGCGGTAGATCGATTTTCTAGTAATCTTTGTAAGTCGAAGAATTCATCGGAAATGACATGAAGTCAAAGGATGGACTTCCGTGCGTGGACCAATGAGATAAAAAGTTAAAAAAAAAAGCGTACAAATCGAAAAGAATCAATGAAGAGTACGAAGATGAGAAGAAGGACGAAGAAAAAGAAAATCTAGGAACAAGACGAAAAATGTCTCCTGGATAAAACTGAACCGACTTTCCCAAGCGGATCCTTGTCAAGTTTCTCTTTGATCTTAGCTACCCTTCAGAATCCTACGATCTCCCTGTAAAGGTGCAGGTATATCTTTCAACAAAAATAGTCCAGCTGGGGAAAGCGAAAAAGTTCGGGGATGATCCCTGGAGTGATGAGAGATGTAGACAATGTTAGGAAGGAATAAAGAGAGAAAGAGTGAGAGAGAGAGAGAAAGAAGGATAAAGGATGAGAAGAGATAGGACCAGGGAAGCGGATGTGAGATTCCAAGGTAAAAGCCAACTTGATAAAGCTAATCCGTGCAATCCAGAAATCCACGAATTTCCAACACTATTATTCGGCCTGCCTTAAGAATCCATGGGGATGATACTGCAGAGAGTGATAACTTTACCAAGGGTCGAAGGGGAGAAGAACTAACCTCTTTTCAACTAGAGAATATCCACTGGACCTTAACATTTCCAACATCCCTTTCACACCCCTCACCCCAAAAGGATGGTAAAGCTTAACATAAATCGGCTCAAACTCCTTCCTAGCCGCCATCTTATCCCACCCTTAGATACGAATCCATAGCCCAACTTCTATAGTTCCATTCGAAAAAATAATTACGCTTCTTTAACGTCCCTAAACCCCTCTTCGCCATAACTTTTCATACGACTTATCCCCAAGTAAATATTCCTCCAACCCCTAAAGGTTTATCTTTTTCTTTTTTGCGTTCATTATTATTATCAGCATCCCCTAAAACTCTTGGAGCATTCGCAGCAACAATACAATTCAGCCACTACGATTATTCGGAATAAGGAATATACAAGGGAAGGACAAAAAAATTCAAACATTCCCTACCTATACGATCTTCAAGTATTTGCAAACGACAAGGGTAGTTTCACTATGGGGATGACAAACGAAGCTTCCGTTACGTATCTAGATTGATATTAATTGATGAATCTGAGCTTAATTCCTCAGAAGCAACCCTTGACATTTACTCCAGCTACTAGAAAGCTCAGCGTCAAACCAACCATAGCAATTCAGTAGAGCAGGAGTGTAACCAGTCAGACAATTAGATCTGTAGGCGTTGGGTATTCAGACATCCAGACATTGAAATCGTGACCTGATATAGGTCAAACAAGCACGTGAAGAATTTGCACGAAGATTCGCATCCTCATTAAATTAATAATTATTTATACGTGCCAATTATTATTATACCACTCGTAGCGTGAATTACAGTCTATTATCAATACGTCAATTACAGTAGTGATAACCAGTGTTGATTTGATCCTTTTCACGTCTCCAGGGAAATTTTCATCCGCCAATCCAATTTGCGCAACTTTTAATCGAATCCCGATCGTGACATGTTACATCTACGCTACCATTAACGACAAAACTTGTCCGAGTTAAAAGGTCGAAAATTTCTTAAAGTATCGATAAATTGATTTCTATAGCCATAAAATGTAACGTTGATTACCTGTAGGGAATAGACAAAAAACAAAAATTAAATAAAAATCAAAAGACCCTTTTCCTCAGTGAAAAGCGATGTGAGCTTCATGGAAAATTGACCTCAACCATTGTTCCGGCTGACCTCTGCTTTCCGGTGTCTTGGTACGTGAGCCAGTAGATACGGACGTATGAATGCAGACAACAGGAGGTAAAGGTAGGTATACGAAATCGTCTGGCGAAAGAGCAGGAAGGTAACCTAGTGGATAAGACGTGAGCAGGAAGTCAATTCTCTTTTCATCCCCTTTCTATTTCAACGGGACGTTTTTTTCCTCCACCCATTGACACCCCCCGTAGCCACAATCCCCTTCACTTTTCATTCGGTTCGTTGCATTTCCCATAAAGAGTCAGAAGTGAGTGTGCAGGCGCGTGATCACCTTAGCAAGAGCGTCCCGACGCCTAGCGTCGCGCGTAACTTACCACCTAGAAGAAAGAGTCCGCAGGCTATCAGTGTTCTGTGATCGGAGTAGCAATTACCAATGAGCGCCGAGACGGTACCAGCAAGTATCAAGGCCATGGCTACCACTTGAAAGGGTGCAGAAATTCTGAAAAAATTAAAAACACAAAAGATTAAATTTGATAAAATTAAAAAAAAAAAACAAAATTTTTACGAATACTCGAGACAATTCTTTTGCGTTAAAGTCGTAAAGCTTGACAATGGTCCAAGGGATTGGGAAGACAGTAAGGCTTCCATGAAGGCAGTAAGGGGTGTCAGGTAACATATCATTGCACCCTCGAGGACAGGTCCGCCATTGTCTCAAAGCAGAACAGCTAAAGGAATCGCAGCCAGGACGACGTTAGATGGTTAATCAAGATTTGTGAGAAGAGCCAAGAGGGTTGATGTACCTAGCCCTGAGGATGATAGGGTGCGAGACCTCCCGAGCACCCTTAAATTCTGATTGATCTACTACGGCCGAGTTTTTCGAATTCGACCTAGCGTCCAGGGGATGGCGCGACGCTGACTCCTTCACTAAATTTATAGCTCCCTTACGCAACCACAGGGTAGGCACGACGCTTTCACCCCCTCAACCAAATAACAACGCCTTCTCAATATTCTCACCCCTTCTTCTTTTTTGTCATATTTTTTTTTTCTCTTCGTTCTTACGTCACGCAGAAACCATCCCCTATATTTTTCACCCTATCCGTACTTACCACCCGCTGGTCGTATCAACTATGATTTTACAAAGTTTCAAAGCTAATACGGAAAAGCTTTCGTCAACTACTGACGGTGAACATTCTACGTCATTAATAACCCACCCTTCTACCCTCATCTCCACCCCCTCGTCTGCTATAGTAAATAACAATAAAACTTCATATCGGGTAGATAGTTAGCGACACTGGCCGCAGGCCAGAACCATGACAGTATGAGTACTACCCTTTCTATACCACCAGCTACCCCTATACTATAGCAGAGTTTATATATATATATATATATATCCTTGTGGCCATTCCAACTAGAATTGAGTAAACGGCAGCCTTTATTGGCTGGACCCAGAGTACCAGGTAACCAGGAAACCAGGCAACCGGTATACCAATATACAAAATGGTGATGTCACATAACAGAGCTAAACCATTGAGAATTCGTGATCGTCGACAGGACCAGCAATTTGTGAATCGGACACGTACTTGTATAGTATAGTATAATATGTTATAGTAAAGTACACACGACACAGTCCAATAGTAAAACCATTGCCAACTTCAATAAGATAAATCGTACTAATGAGAGAACGTATCCGTATTCTAGTGACTCTTAGGTCGGTATCCATCTAGTAACTTTTGCAGTCTAGTTACATCGACGCTTTATTTGTTATCTCTTTAAGAGATTTTTCGAAAGAATAGTCAACCCTGTGGCTCAGTTGTAGTTAAAAAAAAAAAAGAAAAACTGAAAAAGGGAACCAGGCTAAACGAAAAGTACTTAGAGATATCTTTTGAGCTTTCTGGGCTGCAATAATGGATACTGATTCTAGGTAAGGTTGGGTTAGCTGCCCTGTGTTGATGTGAGAATAAAATAACTAAAACTACAGAAGAGTGAGAGAGAAAGAGAGAGAGGCGTGATAAAATATCTAGCGACTCATTTCTTTATATTGGCAGCTCGTCAATCCTCATTTCCCTCAGGATCGGAAATCCTGATGGCGCAATGATGAAACCTTAAAGTTCCTGGGGTAGGGTTATAATTGATACAACTTTTGGCGGTGAAATTAAATCGAGCACGAGAACCAGACGATAAAAGGTAGTGGGCGAGAAGGAGGTAGGGTGAAGGAGGGCAGAAGAAGGGGTCAGGACGGATAAGACGGAAAGGAAAAGCGAGAAGAATGTAGTAATGGCGAGTTGAGTGGTGGGGGAGTGGAGGAAGAGGTTGGGAATAAAATGGAGAATGAGGGATTCTCTTCGGCGCGATAAAAGCTTTTTAAAATTAATCTCTTGGTTTTCCAACCACGAACCCAGCCGCTCGGCATCGACTATCAGGTTGTGTCATAGTGAAACCAGGAAAGAAAAAAAAAAGTAAAAACACAACGAGTAAGAATAAAAGCAATGAAAAGTTGAAAATAGATGGATATTAGAATTTCAATGAAAAAAAAATCTGTATCTTGTCTCTGAATGAAAATGACGTAATTTTATTTTAATGATTTTATTGGATTTCACCGTTTACTATTGTTATTATTAGACAGGCTGGTCGAGTCCAGTACATTACTACTGAACAGTCCTGATATTATGTATCAGCTATAAACATGGCAAATCTGCCCTCCAATAACCATACAGGCATACCTGTGACCTCCATTTCGTTCATCTTCCCTGGACGGTCAAAACTATTAATTTCGGTTTGCCCAGCTCGTGTTTGGCGGGTAATTCAATTTGTAGAGCGCGTCCCTGGAAATTAGTAAATAATATCGACGCCTGGCGTCTGTAGCGTCGCGATGCCATCACCGCAGGCATACATTATTACCGTTAACTATACATATAGTAACTATAGTTCAGTTTTACCTCAATCTCACGAAAGTCCCTAGGGCGATTCGGACACGGGCTGTTGTTACAATTTATTATTATAATTGACCGTACAGTTGGTAATAGTTTGTATAGAATTAATAAATAGTGTACATAGCAACCTATTAAACAAATACGAATTAAACGCTTCGATAATAAAATCTATCGTTATTCCCACTAAATAACCCTTGTGCATTTATATGGATTAAGTATAATCCGAGGATAATTTTTTTTTTTTTTTTTTTCTTTCAATTTCATAACTCTTACTTTTAACGAACAAGTGACGTACACGTCTCAATCCTGCCGATCGAATGCTGTAAGCTTTTGACTTGCAAATGTATAAAAGCAGATCGAAGGGGGTGCGTCTTATTCGATTAGGGAAACACTACGTTTTCATGAGTATAGCAAAAAGAGGGGATGTTTCGAGTATTTTCAACGTGATTGATAATGTCAGGCTATTCGATCGGCTAATTCCTACACGCGGAACGTTATCGTGCTATTTCTATTGAGAGAGAGAGAGAGGGAGGGAGAGAGCAAAAAAGAGGCTGTGGCAGGAAGCGTCAAAGAAGCTGCATACAGATAGAAAAAGAAATAAAAAAAAATAAAAACGAAGACCAACTCGCATATAGGGTGTCGTCTATTACTAGCACGCGTCTATATGGGAAGACTCAAGTAAATCATCCCCCATTCTCCCATATATGCTATAGGCATATACTATCTGTATAAATATATATATATATATATTTATATATATATATATATATACTGTATATTTTATATATATAACCAGGGTAGCGTAAATTATTTTATTCCCGTTTGAATGGGCACTAATGGTTTCTGCAGGATGACGATTGATGGTGAACGACGTCGCCATGGCGTCGAATGGTTTCAAGAGAAAAATTTTTCGCCCCTCATCTCTTGTTTCTCTTTCTCTCCCGTCCTTTCATTTTTTTTTCTCTCTCGACAGCAACGTGTCGCAGCTTTTAACCGACCGATTCGAGCCGACATACTCGCGATACTTTCCTACCCCCATCAAGCGTGTAGACAGGTTAGCTATGGTAGTTGGTATGCCTTTATAGAGCTGCGTGTATGTATACATATAGTATTTTATCTCTCTCTTGTCTATGTGAAAGTGAATTGGCTGGCGGAAAGAGACCGGGAAATGATTTTTCCACGAGACGATACACCACCACGATAAATACCGGAGTGCAGGCTCTCTGATAACATCCGGCAAATTTATGCAATCCCTGCATCTGCCAGAGCCCAGCGATTTCGTACTTCCGCTTTTATTTATTTACGTGACATCCAAGCGCCGTCGGTTTTTTTTTTTTTTATATAAAACGTCCTCTCAAATGGCCTGACGTCCGTTTACTGTCTATATATTAAAGTGATTACTTAGAGACACGCAGGGTGAGCGAGGACTAGTTAAGGTCACGTGTACGGTAGGAGGATCAGTGGAAGGGATGCATTTTTTTGTTTTCAATTTTCTTATCAGTAAATTGGAGACAAGAAAATTTGAATTTTTTTTTCCTCTTGGGGAGGGTACACAAATTAAATGTGACATCCAATTCCCTTGATTGTCCTACTGGTATATAATAAGAATGTTGGGGTGGCTCGAGTGGGGGTTGTATCTCCGGGAGTGTCGGGAAATCTCCTCCGTGAAAGGGGTGAAGCGCAGACGGCACCTGACTGGATCTTAGGCTATTGCCGTCGAGGGTGAAAATATTAAAGGCACCCTACCCATTAGGAGGCCTCTACACGTTCTTCCTCTAGGAAAATGCTTCCCTTATTGGGATAACCGGAATGCGATAGCTCTAACGCCACGTACTTTCGATTAAGACAGAACAAGGGTAGCTCGTCGACTTAGGAAATGACGATATCCCAGCTACCACGGATACCCCTTTCCTTCAGCCACCATTTTTTTTTCCCTCCCTCGTTCATCTCTAATTTCCGTTCCGGTTTCGCTGTATTACCTACCCCTAAGTTGCGCGTGTCAGACGTGCCAAAACATTCACTACTAACCACCAGTCTCGTAATATCAACTGTTTACAAGCATGCCGACTAATAATCATCCCTAAAGTTTCTGTATACAATGTAAGGGTGTTAATCCCTTTCAAGCAAAATTACCAAGCGAAAAAACGTGACCATGTAAATTTAAGGGTCCCACGGGAGAAAATACGGACCCGATCAAGTTTTCTACCCTCGGGCGACTCTCCTGTTCTGCCTACTCCCTGAAACCGGCACTACCAGAATCACCGATAAGGGCAAGGGTGTAAAGATACAATAAAGAAAAACGAAGGTAACGCAGCGACACCAACCCTTAAAATTTGGTGTTATTTGTGTAAACTAGAATATTCCATGGTAGAACCCTACCGTCTCCTAGATATCCGTAGGGGCCTCAGGACGTTCAGGGGATGATCCGCAGAGTACCGATCCCTTGACGAGGGTCCTAACAGGGACCTTAGCGGTCGCGTATATCTCCTTCACGGTACACTCACTGCCATCGCGGCTGTCTCTATCTCCAGTGCGAGGGTAAACATTGATTTTTTTTCGCTCGGCTACTCTCCTCGAGAATCTCACGGCTCATAGCTCGCACAAGCTCGAGTGGAATCCCTCAGGCAAGGGAGGAAGGGGTGAAGGGGTAAGGGATGCTTCAAAAGACCTTATTCAATTCGACAAGGAGGCACAGCGAGAAATACAGTGGATAACGACAGTGTATGATCAGACGGTACAGTAAGAAAGAAGGTGTCGAACGAATGGAAAACATCCCCCTCCAAACAACCCTAAGGAATTTTATCATAGCTCTTGACGTAAGGGTTGACTTCCAGAAAATACACAATCTCCTAGATACTCGGTTCCTGGGGGATCTTTCCAGGGGTCATTCTTGCGAATGGCTATTCAGCAACGTATTAAATGCTCCCAGGGAATCCCCTTTCTGTGTCAACGTGGGACTCATCATTCCTAGTAGTCTATTCTCTTTAATCGTCAGCCTCTCTTTCTTTCTTTCTGTTTCTCTCTCTAGCCCTTTTATTTACTCCTTTTTTCTCTCTCTCCTTTACTCTAGTTGTTATTATTGAGCCTCCCTGCCATTGTCCCACGTGGAACGTCACGCAATGACAGCGTAAAATCAGAATACGCTCCAGAGATCAAGTTTTGAGCGAAATTCGAAGTGTTCGAAAGTGCAAAGTTTGAAAAGAAAGCAAAATTTTCAAAAATTATAAATTTTACGAAGGATAATTTGCACGACATTTGGTCTTGAATATTGGTAGTTATGAGGATTCTTGGATTTTGTTAGGACAGGCCTAACGACATTTTGATACATAAGGTATACGGCAAAAACCATAAAGCGACACTCACATCGAATTTTCAAAAATTTTTTTACGCTAGACACTCGAAGCTGTGATGGGCTTAGAAATGACCAGGTTAGATTAGATTAGAATTTCAATATCACATGTTCCAAGGTATAGTTTTTTTTTAAAACATATCAGCTTGCCACTATGAGTGTCGCAAGTTATTTGACAAATTATACATAGTATACATATATATACATATATTTCGATCTTTAAATTACTAGATTTTTCGGTTTCGTTAATCAATTTCTACCATTGACTCAGACTTCTATCCATTATCTTCGGTGCGTCAGTGCATCGAGTATAGCTATATGATGTTGCCGATATCGCATTACCATTCTCAGCAATGGCGACGATTCAGACAGACACTAAGGGGGCTCTCCGACACTCGAGAGAAACTCGGTCGCCCTGAATAATAGATTCCTGGCCCGTTCGAGGAGAGTCCTTATTCCAGGAGAAGGCCTAAATAGCATCTCCCGATTGTAACACGTATGTGACGATATACCAAGAAGTGAAAGCGCATCTATCGGAGAAGAGACAGCTGATAAGAAGACTCCTTTGTGAGCTATATGCATCTAAAGTATTAACCCTAAAATATATATAAGGGTTAATATTAATGCATGTTTTCACAATAATACCAAAAAAAAAATGCAAAGACGCCAGTCCTTCGCCATTGAATAATCGATAACCACCTCAGTGGCCAAACAATTAAAAAGCCCCCCCCCCCCCCCACCGCAGAAATGCTCGAGTTCCTTTTAATCATTACCAGGAGCCAGTTAGCAAGAGCTAGAGAAAATTTCATTAGGCAACTCTGGGATTTGCGAATTAGCCCTCTAATTACAAGGGTTGTATTGCGTGAGGTGTGCTGGACAATAACAGCCACCCTTTGACACAAGACATAAAGAGGAGGGGGGTGTTTGACGTGAAAGAATTAAAAGCTGTACTTTCCATCTGACTGAAAGGGATGTCACGATTCTCTTTTATATACCAGAGGGGTTGTATCCCCGTCTTTCGAGGGTGGTTTCCAAGGAAATGTAGAAAGGTTGTTCTCTTCGGGATATAAGGGATGGCAGTAAACGAACGTTCAAAGAACGAAGAAGAATTCCCAATGGACGTAGAGTGACGAGAGGGATGTTTCGGTAGGGATAGATTGTGGGGTATAGCAGGTGGTACCCAGTATCTATACTATACCCCTCAATGTAGGTAGTATCGTTATAAATCGCCGAGAGAACGTTGCGGTCAGAGGTAGACGGCTTTCTGACTAAGGGATGGATTTCGAGGAAACCGGCCGGAACGAAAAACAATTTTCGTTTATCCCAACCTAATACCTAGGGGCTGGAGAAGGAGTGGGGTGAGAGGTGTCCAAGGTTCTATCGATAGTTGGAAAACTCGCTCTCCCCCCCCCCGGTCTCTCTAAAGATCCAATCACACAATACAAGAGAAAGCAGCCCTTCTAATACTTCCGTTAGAGCCCAACGGGCAAACTCGATACATGAATAGGGCGGTCTGTTGACAAACGGCAACGGTTACGCGCCATACCGATACTCATAGCAAACCCTTAGTCCGTTCTACCCCTAGATCCGCAAACATACGTATACCCATGTACGTGTTCTCTCGAATTCACGTACGGCTACACATCAGTAACACAATAACGAGTATCAAACGTTTCGAACGAGACGACGAGATTCTGCTGGTGGCAGATTTCTATGCGTTTGGTCCAGCGACTGTCGACAACAGCCAGAACAACAATTCTCTGATATTTAGAACTCTCTCGTACCCTCAATACAGCACCCTCTCACCCCTCTGGCCTATACCACCCGCTGAACATGCTGTAATACCATCAAACAGTATAACCTGGTTGAGCAACCACTGAAACCCAGGCAAAGCTGGGCTGCTTGCGGGAACGAAGTTACCGCTGCGCCATCTAGGTGAACACGGCAGAAACGGAAGCACTGTTACCCGGATAAGCAAAATCCCTTGTGACTGTTTCGAAGCTCTAGTAGCTACAGACGTGGGGAAGGTTTTGCTTGTGGCTAGTAGCAGATTAAGGGTATAAGAAAAAGTGCCTCGACTAAGGGTTGTGTTGTAGCAGAAATGACACGATTGCAAGGGGATGGCTGATTAAAGAATTCTAAAAGAGAAAGCAGAGGCCCCTTGGCCTTAAGGACGAGGGTGGCTTTGGGAATAAGAATGAAACCGAGGGTGAGAGACGGGCAGCCCTTATCAAGGTGCCTGTGGGCCAAGACAAATTCGTTGAATACCACCCTAGGAACTAAAGGGGAACCTGGTGCATTTCAACTCTGATCTAATTTCGAAGAAAGCTACTTAATTTAAATGCTGAGCTTCTTCGAGTCCTCTTTCGTGCTGCCGGGTCCCCCTTGTTCTCTCGCTCTACTTTCATCCGTGACGTCCTACCGTTCGCCCCTTTATCGTCTTTCCGAGGATGCAATTAATTGCTTCTTAAGGTCGTGAAATTATGTTTACCCGAACTTCGCCATATTAATGTATACAGCTTGAAAACAATAAGTCCTTGGAGATTCTGTCATTATATGTTGCGTCTTTTTTTTTACTCAATAATATACAACGGCAGAAATATCGCATAATACATACTCAAGACAGTCGTCGTAAAATGACGTATTCAAAATGGCCGAGAACAAAGAAGAAACACTGACGCTTTGATTCGATTCAAAAAGCAGAGATTCCGTTAACTTCTCAAAGCTGAAATTTACACAGCATGCAAAAAAGTGGAAGAAGAAGAAAAGCCGTAACTGTCCGGCGACGCACGCGCTCTGAATCGGAATTGCAAATGCAATCACAAGATAAAAATTGGCTGTCATCTGACGTGTGGTGAGAGGGGTGAAGAAGAGATCCGGGAGGGGGTGAGTACGAGCGTGAGAGACCGAGTTAGAATGAGAGAGAGAGAGAGAGAGAGAAAAAAAAAATTACATGAGCGTCAGACGCACAGCTCGAAAATCGATTTCACCGTCGACTCGTATATCTTTCCATAGCTGGGAGCATGGGGGGGGGGGGGGTGAAGGGGGTTGGTAAGCCTGGGGCCAACGGGTAAAAATGGGGATGAAATTGTAGGACGAGACGAAAAAAGGCTACCAATCGAAGCGCAGCGATGCGAAAGCAAGTAGAATGATTTTTTTTTTCAAGTCCTCAAGGTGCGACGAGTAAAATTTGAAAAAAAAAAAAAAAACATTTTATACCATTCAGAGTACCGTCAATGTGGTCAACCCTAAACTAAGAAAAACGATTCTCGTCAGTGAAATCGATCCGCAACATGGCGTCCCGACTTAGCAGATGCATTTTAATAATGCACCGACGAAAATCTACTTTCGCCCTGGTGCAACAGGTGACATCGTAAAATTGTCAGGGCTCCCAACTGGCCGTGATAAAATCGGAACGTGACGGGGGTTGCGCTGATCGTGTCCAAACTGATTGTGAGCCACCATAGCTCACTGCTCAGGAACGTGATAGTATTGTCCAGGGGATGATCAGATGCCGGACACTATAACCTTAGGTTCTATCTTAAGGTGGAACCGTATAGGGAAGATTTGCTGGTATAAGGGGTTGATTCTGAAAAATGTTGCTGCCTTCCTACAGCATCCCTTGGCCTGAGAGTTGAGTGGGCAACCCCGATGATTTGTACGAGGATGTTAGGGTAGTTAAGAAATATGCTCAGACCGTATACAGTTTATTTCATCCCTTAGGATCTTCGGACTCCATGAAAAGTGAAATATCAGTGTGTGTGTGTGTGTGTGTGTGTGTATACATATATATTTATATATATATGTGTATATATATATATATATATTTTACCCTTAGAAAGATCATTCTGGCTAGTTTATGAGAGTCCATAGAGAAGATCGAGCATCACGACGTTACCCTTATTTAACATGACTCTCTTTTTTCTCCTTATTTTTGTTTTTTTTTTCTTAAAGAATTAATTTCTAAAACGAATTTTGATATCTTATCGAATCCGATACTTGGATTTTGAAAAAGAAATGGAAAAAATAAAAGAGCGGGAAAGAGAGATCAGGAAAATAAGAAAGAAAGAAATAGAAAATTGCAATTGCACCGCTGATCTTCGGCAGGAAAAGCTGGTCCAGCAGTTCCCGACTGTTCATCCCGGTGGCCGTAGGAGTTACCGAAAGTTCTCGACTTCTTTTTCCAGAGCTGAGGACGGCGTCCAGCAAGGGATGAAGAGGATTTTCAGAGTTTCGGGTTACAATCAAAATACATCTGAAATCTTTTCATCCCTTAATGCCAGCCACCACCCCTGGACGCCCTTAAACGCCATTCGTAACCACGAGGAGTCGTTGCTCCCGAGTACACCGTACATTATTTATATCGAGGAACGCCGGACGTCCTGATTTTTAAGCGTCGAGCAAATCGACATGGCGACTTTCCAAATACAAACTATAAAAGTAAAAACTTGTAAAAAAAAAAACGTCCAAAAAGACTCACCGTATTTTGGAAACGACCGTAGGCGTAAAATCCAGCTGACGAAATCCCAATTCTTGGGATCTGACGTCATCGGTGCTACTGTACCGGATGTAGCTGCAGGGTGGAGTGGAGACGTCTGAAAAAGAAAATTATTTTCAATTCCCTGGAAACCCCTTTGCACCAATTTTCGAATATGTACATTCGAGGGATCGAAACTAATTTCAAAAAAAAAAAATTCCACTTTCACCCTGCCACGGGTATAACGTATGTGAAAACGCACTTGAAAAAGGTGGCTCTACAATAAAAAATGAATGAATCGCAGTGGCACCTATAAAGCCAGCAAATAACGTAACTTCTGTTAACGTCGAAAAATCAATACCGACGAATGCAGTCGTATAAATAAAATATCAGTGACACGTGTGTAAGAGTTACATTCGTATACACGCTATATGCACAGGTGCTAGAAAACATTGAAATTGGTATTCGTACCGTCACTGTAAAATATTTATTTATTACATATGTCCGTATACATAGCATCCCTTTCGATATATTCATCCTTATGTGTACATACGCGCACAATACGTTGAGAGAATTTCACGCCTGATACACTGTACAAATTTAGCCGTTATCGATCGAATTTCGATTTTACAATTTAAATTTTCAATCCGATCGACAGAACAGGCAGGCAAAGGTATGACTGGTCCATTTTACGTTGCCGAAAGATTAAGATTAAGAGGGGTATGTGGATGTCGGGGGTTGGTTCAGGGAGGTTCAGGGGGTCGATTATAAAATTATATATCATGTAAAGGATTCTAGGGTAGAAAAAAGAGAGAGAGAGAGAGAGATGATGGGGAAGGAGAGGTATCGATTTTATGGAAGCATCAGGAACCTCCTCGACCATCCCTCCCCCACCCATCCCACGTATCCCTTCTCCTCATCTCACTGTAACTTCTCATCCTTCCCAATCATCTTTCATCCCTTCGTCTTCGTCTTACTATTTTTACTATCCTCCCCGCAGCAGCCCTGCCTGCTATCTGTTACTTTCTTTTTTATTCTCTCTCTTTCTCTCTCTTTTTTATCAACCTTTTTCATCTTGCCGATCCGTAGTTAATGAGGCGTGAACGGACGCCTGGGAATATCTGATAGAATGCTTCCTTGCGCGATAGCTGCATGCAGCATCCAACTTGATAGTAATAGAGAGAGAGAGAGAGAGAGAAAAAGAGATGCACCTTTGTTGCATCCCACGCATACCCTGTCTACCTTCCTGAATCCTAATCAGCAGATCCCTGCGAAATGTAACTATGTAATATATATACATAGCGATACATCAAGATACATATATACATAGCGGAGAGAGAGAGAGAGAGAGAGAGAGAGAGAGAGAGAGAGAGAGAGAGCAGAACAGAGTAGAATAACTAAACTGCATCGTTAGACTTATGTATGCATTTATCTCATCCGAAGTGCAGTGCATGGAGCTTTCAAAATGCACTGCAGATACAGATATAGTAATTTTCGGCCGATGTTTATAGCCATTAAAATGAAAATTTACAAAACTCTCGGGAACCGAAATCTCAGCATATTTTCATTCGTTCAACTGTATATATATATGTATATGCAAATGGAATAAAAATAAATGGTAGAAGAAAAACAATTTCCACTGAAATTTTACGCTACAAGATCCTAATGATTGTAAAGAAATTTTTTAGCTGATGTCGGAGTTAGATAAATAAGTTCATTAAATTACTAAAAGAAGTACGTTCAACCTGTCGGCAGGATCTGATAAAATAAGATCTGATAAAACGCGAAAAAACTGTGTTATTTGCAGAAACGTGTTTCACGGCCCAAACTTCGAGTTTGATACTCCGCTGACTGCTTTCGGTCTCGATGGGATGAAAGGGGAAAAAAAAAAAAAATAGATATACAGTATCAGTAGCATTGCCAATTTTTCAGAAACCACCCCAAAATAGAATCGAAATATCGTCAGAGATGTCAATATATATATATATATATGTGAGTTAAGATACAAGGGTTAGAAAGGCGAGAAGGAGGGGGTGGAAAACCGCATAAAAGTTTTAAGGGTGGCATCCAATTTTAGTGAGTGCACCAGTACGAAATAACGACAGTTACTTTCGAGGGCGCATATCCAACCCTCAAAGGTCACACACGGTCGAGTGCACGAAAAACATCCCCTCCAGTAGGTACCCCGAGCAAAGATTTTTTTTTTCCTCAATATAAAATCGGTATTCCACGTGATTCGCGAAACGACGAATATTTCTAGCAGATACTTTTAAAGGGGTTTGGCCAGGTGCTTATAGTCCGATGGCTAAGGGGGTTGAAAAAAAAAAAAAAATGGTGGTCGTGTAGATATGCCTGGAGAATGTTTCCTGAGGGAGTACGATGAATTCCAAGGTGTATGCTTAACTATGGTTTTTCTCGTGGTAAGCTCCCAGGGGAGGGTAACGGGCGTCGCGACGCCGATGCTACCACGCCAAAGGGTAGAAAGCCGAAAGGGGATGTTTTAAGTATTCAAGGGATGTTTTCACGGCTCTGTCCCTTTCGCATGACGCGGTCTAACTTGGTGCGATATGGCATGCGACATCCACACGTTCTAGACGCTCGAGCGTCACGACGCCCAGCCACCCTCTCCTCCACTGGTACATCTCATCAACACACACCACGTCATCCCCACGTATTAATATTTCCTTCGCCAGCGGCATAGAGAAGGATTTTCGTACAGAGCCCAGAATATTAAGGCCCTTGGCTGCCCTTTTCATTCCACTTCACGACGACTAAATATCCAACCCCTGTTCTCTGTTGTAGACTAAAAAAAAAAATCACCCCCTATACCCCCCACAGTCTTGATGATTCTCTTCTGTACAGAATTCCAATTGAAATACCAGTTCCCATGACGAATCTCATTTTATTCTATCTGTCCTTAACTCTTCAAGATTTTTATCCAGCATCCTGACTACGACGTCCCTGGACCCAGTCTGAACTTACCAGGTATACCATTAGCCAGCACTACCAACATATCCTAGTCACATAACACCCTTCGACGCTCTAAGAGCTTTTGGTCGTACACCGCCTCACCCCCTACCAACCCCTAACCACCCCCAACGTTTTATAGGTTTCTAAGCTTTTTTTCTTTATCCACATTGTCTTTCAGCTACACTTTCCGCGACAATTTGTTTACTGCTGCGTGGCTGAAATTTTATTAATTTTCGTAACTAGTGTTTTTTCAATTAATCATCCTTCAATACATATACTCTGTTTATATGTATATATATATATATTGACTACGCAGATAATTACTGACATAACGATTACGTATACCTGTTCGTGATAGCCAGAAATTCCATTAGGTAATTGGGTATGTAACGTTTCGATACACGAGCAATAGATACGTAACTGTAATCGATTATCGATGATTTCATCCTTAATAGATTGACCTAAAGGTAATCGATCTGTGTACATTCACGTGCAATCAGGCGAATCTTTTCACCCAAGAGATACGTAATGACAGTACATTATCGATTACTCTATAAAAAAAATTTTCAATAATTCATATTTATTTCCAAAAATTGTTTAAGCTCATCAATCCATGTTCAAGCAGGCATAGGCAGACTCGTATGAATTTTGTTTTTTTGTCGAACGCGAAACAAGATACGCGACTTCCATGGGTGCTGAGAATCGGTTCTTCGGAATTGTCTTGGGAGATATTATACGCGACTCGATTATTGATTTCTCTTCAGGTTCTGCCAGTTTCTCTACCTATACAGGCTTCGTTCAACCCGCAGGAGGCTTACCGCATCTAACGGGAGCTAGGTACACTTGGGTACACGTACATTCCGTAAACAGGAAGAGACAGTGCAAGATACATATATATATATATATAGGTACAGATAGCTATAATACAGGTGCAGTATAGGGGAACAAGCAATATACGGCTCTTGCACGTAATAACACCCAGTTATAGTGAATGAGAGAGAAAAAGAGAGAGAAGGAGAGTAAGAGGAGATGATAGAAGAAGAGCAAAGAAAGCAAAGGAACGAAAGCGAGGGTATTCCTCTAAGAGGGAAGCAAGATGGCTGACCAAACAAAGAGCTGAGAATGACGTTGTTTACGAGGTCCGATTGTTTTAAAAAGGATAAGAAGTAGTGAAGGAGAAAGAGTAGGAGGAGGAGGTGGAGAAGGTGCAGAAAGAGAAGGAGAAGAAGGAGTAGTCGGAGAACAAGTAGAAAAAAAAAGTTAGTAAAGACGGGGTTTGTTTCTGTGCGAAGAGTGAGACCTAACTTAACTTGGATTGCAGAGAAGCAATTGAAGTAGGAAGTATAGATGGCAGCAGTAGCGACCAGGAACTACCGTTTCCGATTGTTTTATTACTCTGGATTAAAAAGCGCTCCCCCCGGCAATTGTTTGTAATTCCAATTCGAAAAAAAAGAAAAGGGATAACGGAAACTTCGACGCGATAAGAGAATCGGTTGGTTAGCGAGTAAAAATCCCTTTTACTTTCTTTCTTGAACTCTTTATCCCACCAGTCGCCATCTTCAGCGTCGCAAACTTTACGTGGGATTCGACTTTTTTTTTATTCTAACCTTACAAAAAAATTCTCTGGCGAGTATCGCCTGTGCTTGTGTCTTTTGTAAAAAGGAAAAAAGTTCTCAATGGGCATACGACTCAGCAGGGACTCCATGCCTAGGGTGACTTTATGATAATTGCTAAGGATAAAGCGTCCAAATGATTCAGCAATGTATATTCCCTGCTACGGGAAATTTTTACTTTTCTCAATTTCTTCTGACTTGTAAAGATCCTGCAATGCAAACTGATATGGGTATGAAGTGTCGCTGAGCGAAATATTCAAAGGATCCTTTGAAAATTGTATGAGATGCTTACGTATAAGAAATAGAGAGAAAGAGTGCGAGAGTAAAGGAGATATAGAGTAGAAAAATAAGAGAAATTCGCTATTTCAATTTATTCGCATTTTCTTGGACGTTGCCGTGACATTTATTGCAGCTGCTATGAGACATGGTCGGAAATTATTGTGCGTCCTTTCTGTGGACTCTTGCGCAATTCTTAATCGTTCTCTCTTTTCTACACTGTTACAAGATTTAACCATTCCCTTTCTCTCTCTTATCCCACAAATTGCTTTCTCTCCCTCTTTCTCACTCCCCCTCTATGTTAGCTGGCAGTCTCAGCTCTACCAAAAATCTCTTTAGCAGACCCACCCTAGCGAATTAATCGCGCTCGATTTACCCCCTAATCTACAGCCCCACGTATCCTTCTGGCATTTTGAAAAAAAAAAAAGAATCCAAAACTGTGATTTCATTTTGCATTGCTCCCTTGGAACTCCCACATGGTTACCAGAAATACATGGATACACGGGCTGTCTGATTGCCGGAAAGAAAACAGACGCATCAGGGTAACCACTGTTCTGAACCAACCCCCATTGTCCAGACTGAATTCTCGTGAATCACGGACATTTGTAAATACACGTTAATCTTCCAAATTGATACTTGCCCATAACAGCGAATGGCCACCCATGTAATTTGTCAAATTTGAAAATTACCATTAGCGACAAGCCCCCCTCCCATCCCTATAAAGGTATGAGAACCCTCTCGGTGCTGCTGCTTGTCCAGAATTTGCATCAAAAATCTCCATTCAATTTCATTACCCTTACCCAGGAGAGTTTTCGTCAGTGAAATTACAGAGAATAGTTAAACGCTAAAATCCTAACGAGGCTGGTGTTCACCGAGTCAAGTGAAAATTACTATCAATGGCGACAAGGTCTAGAGGGAGGGTGCAAAGGGAGAATGTCTGCAAGGGAAATGTGTCTCCCCCACCCCATCCGCCAACCCCGAAGGAACGTGTAAACGCGCAAATGTGTGAGCGTTCAAAGTTTTGTCAGACGAGACGTAGAGGAGAGAGGGAGGGGAACGGCGAGTGGGAAGGGGTAGTTTAAATTTCCAAAAGGGATGAGGTATGACTGTGGGTACCAGTGGTACGCGTTATCAAGGATGAGTTTTGGCTAACGTTTATACGTAAGCTATACGCCGGATACCAGAAAGCAAACTGTGACGATCGTGGGCGAATCCAATTCACAGTGCTGACCACAGACTGGAACAAAAGGGGATGGCGAAGGATGGATATGTTGACGGGGGTGTAAGGAGAGGGTGAGAGAGAGAGAGAGAAGCTGGACCATATGATATTATACTGGATGCTGGAGGATGTCCGTAAAGGGATGAGCATAGAAGATGGACTTGGCAAGGATGCTGTGAGGTAATTGAGGTAGGACAGCGTCGCGACGTCCTATAAATCCTTGATAGACACCCAAGTCCAGGTATCGAACGTCAGGTGTTCATTGGCGTCCTGTTAGGATTGTGATCCAAATAGAAATCTCGAGGCTGCGACTCCAGCTGGACCATTAAAAAGAGACGTAACAAGTGGCTGAATGTGACAAAATTTTATACTTGTTTTTCTTGTAACGTTCCTGGCTTATTAAGCTACTTACCGCAAGGCTATACTCTGAAAGAGAGAGAGACAGTGAGAGAGAGAGGGGGGGGGGCTGTCTACCATAAAATATAAGAGGAGAACGTCTAAGGTATCGAGACCTCAGAATACACTGGGCTAGTACAAGCAAACCACACG
The DNA here is from genome assembly GCA_031001745.1 of Hartigia nigra. NCBI lineage: Eukaryota > Metazoa > Arthropoda > Insecta > Hymenoptera > Cephidae > Hartigia > Hartigia nigra. The sequence continues at coordinate 160,175 of JARPRG010000637.1, read as the reverse complement.
AAAGCCTCTTACCATCTAGTGAAACCTTCTCTAGCATCTCCGACAACGTCGTCTTCTAAGTCCTGACGAACTCGTAAGGGTAAACCAACCCCGGTAACATCCCCTAGGTACCCCTCGTTAACGAGACCCTTAAGGGTCGCTTGGTCGCGCATGAAACTATACACCCGCGCCAGCGACCACATTCAGTATTTCATAGCTGCTGAATCTGCCGCTTGACAGACTGTACCCAGTGTACAGGAAACACATATACTTTCGCCAATTGGAAAATCGATCGGGTTTGCGAGCAAATACGTAATCTCTAACTCCTTTTCATTTCCCATTCTTTCTCCTTCTCTTTATCCTTTCTTTCTCTTGGGCCAAGAGAGAGAGAGAGAGAGAGAGAAAGATACCGATAATCCCGCTAGGTATCATGTGTGAGTCTAGCATGAGGATACGTGCTGGAGACCATAGAGAAATATAGAAAGAGAGATGAAAGAGGAGGTAGGTGAAAAAGAGAAAGACGACAGTAGGTATAGAGAAAAGAAAAAAGAAAAAAGAAAAAAGAAAAAAAAAAACACTATCATTCTCGTTTTCGCGTTACCAACCACCATAACGTTTCCACTCACATTCCTGGAAGGTGGACTAGAGGGAGGTACCGGAGGAAGAGTCTGGGATTCTAGTGAAAGGTATTATTATCAGGATCACACGTGCTTGGATACTTTGGGGATGATATCCCTTCGATGCACGGTCATATTACTATAGCTATAATTAGAAATTAAATAACGATACGTATCTTTGTGACAATTAAATAGTCCAAGATTGGTTTTAAATAAGGGATATTTGAATATTTAGAAAGAATCCGGAAGTATTGGGACACTTGTTTATTTGCTATGACAAGTCATATCCCACAGGGGAGACACCCTATTATTTATACGATATCTGAGATTGGAAGCCGATCCTACCGACACTTCTTATATACTATATACTTTGTATATACTATATACTATAGTATATATGCACGATATACAGTGCTATTGGGAAGGATCAGACGATTCAGGCTAATACTAAGAGTTTAAGCATTTAAGTCGAGAATCTGGAATTTCCGTAAATCTTCATTAATATAATCTCTTTATTAATCTGATAGTGGCGGATATTACTGACTAATTAGATAAGCGTCGCGACGACTGCCTGGTCGATAATAAACGTTGTCTTTTATAGATTCCTAGTATTTTTAGCTATTTGCTTTCTCACCCTCGGGACGTCCGTAAGTCGATTGCGAAATAAGAGTAAAGGAAAGAGATACCGATTATGTTATGGCGGAAGAGAGAAGTTAGACTTCCTGAATGATCCTGGAGAGAGGAGAAGACGTCCTGGCTAAGGTCAAAGGTGAATCGGCCAACCGGAAAGCTCGATAAGGAAACCGTCATGGGATAGACAGCCGGAATCAAGGAGAATCTAGAATAGTAAAAAAAGAAATAAAAATGGAAACATATATATATATAGAGAGAGAGAGAGAGTCAAAGGGGAGTTCAGAAGAGAAAAGAAGAATAAATAAAAAGTCGTAAGGTAATAGTGAGACTCACTTGGCTTCTAATCAAAGAATCGAACCAGCAGGCGTCGCGACGCTCTAGCTAGGCCGCTATGAAATGCTGCTGCTGGTTGTTGCTGCAAAATCAATATTACTCTTCCAACCCCTATTCCTACCTCCACCCTCCCAGACAATCCCCATCTGGTCCTCCAGGTTGGGTACTTGCAGCCCTTCACGTTTTCCCGAGAATTTCAAAAAGTCGCACCAAGGACTTCTTGGTCTAAATTTTATTTTTTTTTAATTGATACCTGAGGATGCGCATCCGGGTCAGCGTTCATCTACTTCCTGTGACACGTATCACATTGACTCTATGACTTTATTCACCCTCAGCAGCTAAGATAGTTATTTAAGCCCTTCAGAGGTTGAGCTAAGGGCTCATGAACCTTCAAAGTGGCTTAGGGCCAAGAGTGGACAGGTTACCGACGACTTGGTGCATGACTGAAAATGAACTTCCGGTTATTAAGACTCGAGGGTTGTCTGAGAGGGATGGTTTGTTTTGCAAATTACAAGGGTCTACCCTTAGCCATTTGATCCTTTACTTATGGCCGGTTAGGCTTATCAAAGATTCTCAATGTTATTCCCATCCCTAATTCCACGCCATAAACCTTCGACCATTGTGAGAACATTGAGCTATGAGAATTAAGGGATTTAATTAGCGACGTCAAAGCGTCAGTAATTCTTATCTCTTATCGGGGATGCTGCGGTGTTCAGCATCCGGAGACAATATCCGGCGGATCATTAAAAATTAAGACTACCAACTCTCCCTTCTTTTCATCCCTTAAACCCAGCCACATTCATCTTGCGCCACTACAGCATCCGTGTCTTGAATTTCATTTCCATCTATGAAACGAACTTTAAAAGACCTTTTGACCTAGTCTAATAAAAACAAAAACTTGTCCTACTGACCTGTCACCAGAGCTAACAAGTCAAAATTCTTTAAGCTTCTTTCACACGACCGATATAAATATTACCCTCCAATGAATAATCTTGAAATTAAATTACGAGTCTGTTATCCTGAAACTTCCAATTATAGGGGTAATGGGGAATGATATGTTATAGGTCAGTACCTACCATTCATCCATATCACACGATGCGCAAGATCTAAAAAATGTCCTTTCAATTAAAATCATAAGGAAGCTAGAGTGGGTAGTGGTTAAATTATGAGGGCGTACCCTGGGGCAAGTAAAAGGATTGGAGGGATGGTCAAGAAAGAGTTACCCCTTTGTTTTTCACCAAAATGCTACCCTATGTGGTACTACGTGCCCTTTAACTTCGAAACCCTATGACCCTCATAGACCCAAGACTTTCTGCAAGTGTTCCTATCAAACTTCCATACAAGTAACTACGAGCCGAACTGCAATCCTTTACTAAATACAAGGTGTTGTATACCAATAATCTAAGGGTAACCAGCTAGCCTGGTAGCCAGGATGCTAGACAGAGGATGGGCATAAGTTTACGTCTAGCGTGTGATCAAAAGTTCTTCACAAAGCCGAG
>JARPRG010000637.1:66903-142568 GCA_031001745.1 Hartigia nigra | reverse complement strand
CATCCAGCATCCAGCATCCCATGGCACACGTCACGCTGTACCGGGATGCACACGCAGTACCAACAGAGCGACGCTATATAATTATGTTATAATAGCTATGGCAGGTGGCGGCCCGTTAAATTGCTAATACGTTGCTGCAGACTCGCTAGGAATGCTACATGCTTTAAACGTCACGTATATCAAAGCACGTGTTAGTATCGAGATAGATTTATTAACAGTGATCGATAACGTGAAGAATTTTAACTCAAATTGATTTTTCTGTCTTGGATATAAAGGAGTTGGAGAATTGCCCTATGTTCAAATCCATAGTTCTATGGAGTCTATTACTGCTGCATCTTCAACGTGGCCTTATATACCAAACATTGAGTATGATCTTGGAGAAGACTCGTGTACGTTTGGATGAAGTGACGTCACTTCCAGAGTATAATTCTCAATGTAAGTTTGCGAATTCTCTCGGTTCTGCGAACCGTATCCAAGATGGTGAGAAGGCGTTCGTTGCGGATCCAGAGCGTTCGAGTACCGAGCCGACAATTCCGTGTAATGGGTTCCCGAGAGATTTTACGAGTACGGGGTGGGACGAGGACCCATTCTCGTGCTAGGTGTTGCTGTTGGTGGTATGTATAGTGGCTGACGATAGGAGGGTGAAAAGAGGATATTCCAAAGGGATGAAATGGCGAAGGAAGAGAAGCATCCAGGAATGAGCAGCGTGCATAGATACGTGTTGGCAACAGATTCTATGAACTCGTAAGTGGTACATCTACGTCCCATTGAGCAGTCAAACAATGCCAACAATGGAGGGTTGTTAAGTATGGGGTTGTTATGGGGTAGTAGGCTGGTTGCTGGAGAATCAGGCATGGGTCCATTGTGATCCCATGTAGAGTTGGTCGTGCGCGGCGTCCGCGTCCGTCAGAGCGCTGGGTACTTTGAAATGGGTAGCACGTGGAGGGGCGATGGGGGTGGGATGGTTGAAACGATTCCAGGGCTGCTTCTGCCCCATCAATCATGGTATTTACATGCCGGGACTACTGCCGCTTCTCATGACAATGCCGACGAGGAGAATCCTCCTGCTCTTGGTCTGGAAGAGAAGCCCTGCTGAAGAAGGGAGTCTCAGGTGCTTGTAAAGTACTTGCTCGCTAGCTCACTCAAGGAACATCCCTTGGGTGCCATGGTCTCCCCACTTTTAACAGGGTAAAATCCTCCCTCGAAGAATCAACCTCGTGAAATCATAAACAGAAAACGTTTTAGGTATTAAAAAAAGAACAAGTGCCGTTAGAAGCAAGTGAAGCGATGGCAGGTTATAATACAACCCTTACTCGTTAGGGGATGCTAAACAGGACTCAGGCAGTACGTAAAATTCAGAGCTGAGCGTTCGAGAGGGAGTGCCTTTACCTCTTCAATGTTTTGTATGATGTGCTGGCGTGTCACCGTTTTTCGCTCACAAAGTCCCCTTCCCCCCAGCCCAGGACCGCCCCTTACCTGGAAGCTACCCCAGCCAGGGGTTGAAGAGTGGCTCGTTTTACCTCGACAAAAACTCATGTTTCCTCAAATGGAAATACGCCTCAGGGCGGTCTAATTACTCGGGCCGGATTACAGGTGTACAACGACGCCGACATCGGGCGAAACCTAGAACAGGCTGGCATTGCGTTCTGCTCTAATTGACTACGAGCGTTGGTGTCTCTAGATTTTGCAAAACTAGGAATATATATATATATATACGATTGGTATAAATCAACCCCTATGTACTATATGTTTAAATAAAATATCCAGCAATGAATTTGGCTTATAGGAGCTTCATCCAAAGAATTATCGATGCTACGAATGACGATAGTTTCGTCTCCAGAGTGGTCCATCCACTTTCCTTCTAGAAAATGCAAAAATATCCAGCAAGTATAAGGGATGCAATAGATGGTCGCACAAGGAGGAGGAAGAGGGTAGACGGGTAGTAAGTGCTTCCAAGACGAAAATTCATTTACAGGATATGCACCCCAGTAGAAAAAGGTTTCTCAGTAATATCATACCCAGGCTCCTTCCATCAACCCCTGCACATAATCAATCCCTAGTACCAATGCAAATACCTTTAACCAATTTCACGATGAATCCCAAACCCATACACTGCATCCCCATATACGAAGAATTAATTACATTTATCTTGATATCAAGGGGCCTTCCAGACTCGACTGACTACTGCCAGACATTGTACAGGATTTTATCCAGAGAGCTCGTTGGTCACAAAGAGGAGATAGTAATTTCGAAAATGACTTAATATCAACACGGGATAAAGCGGATCAGACACTATAGAGGATTAATAAGCCTTTGCGATCCGACTGAGATTATCAGAGGGATGTTGCCTCCACAGAGAGGGTGATTCATGCAGGAATTGCACTGTGTGTACCCGATATTGAAAACGCCTCAGCGTACTCCTCATCGTCTACCTATATCCACTAGCCAGACACACTCATCTAGAAATAATCCACCTGTACTAGTGTGGGTTAGGTCTGACGTCAGGTTCCTTAGGGATGCACTAGGAGGTGGTTGGAGGTGCACAACAGGAAGAGCTGGTAAATCTTTCCTGGATCGATCAACATATCCATCCTTGGAATTCTCCATCCCTCGTATACTTGGTCAGGATTATAGTACTCCAGGGTCAGGCTCTTCAGGATGTATAGACATAAATGATCTAATACTGCAAACTGTATAACTGCTAGATATAGCATCCACTGGATGCTATCACAGTGATAACCTCCGTAACATTGCTGGATAACGTATTAGAGATAGTATGAAGGTACCATTAAATTCCCTATAGCCTATGGAATAATCCTTCATATCATTTTGATACTGGGATGAGTTTCGATATTCAGGAAATCTTAGAGATGAGATGTCTCAAGATCAGAATCCATTTCGATTACTGTGAAAGGCTAGTGATATATCTAGATAGTAACTAGAAACCAGTTTCAAATAGATTAGAACGAGGTAGGATGGATGCTAAGGATACTGGGATCCTTCTTGGTCCTATCTCCGGATTTATCCTAGGGATATTTTCATTGATATTGTATCCTGGTTTCATTGTATCATCTAGCTGTCGGCGTACTCTGACTAAAAGTACAGGCTTGCCAAGTAAATATAGGAATATAGATGGATAGAGACCTTTCTGGGCGATATTGAATTTATCTATTTTATCTAGAATGTGATATATTCTTTTTAAGATGAATCAGGATATAGATAGTCTATTTATCTATTCCAGACATATAGTCACAGTCACCTGAATCGAATCAGGACTGTTCTCTACCCTCTAGAAGAATTTCTTGATCTATGGATTTGAGAATTTATAAAAAAATGTAAGGTCCCTTGTATCTTGAGAGTTCAGATAAAAGTGAAAAGATGAGTAGATCTGAATTCATAGGGACTTTTATGAGGATGCAAAATTTGAATTACCAGTTACGTGGTTGCTGATATTGTTGAGGATGGCGAGTTCAAGAGACAGATGAAACGAAATGCAAGAGGACAAAAGGAGTAAAAGTAGGATCCTGACTAGATCGAAGTAAGATGGCCACTGTAAAAACTAGCAATTCGCATGGAGTCTCATGTTTATCACGACCAATAAAAGGGCTTCTCCTCAGGCAAGGCTTCCGGGTTTTTCCTGCGTCTACCTTTAACATTCTCTGGAGAATATCCAGATCGTCTCTCCACTTGGTCCATTCGCTCTTTACGTTACACAGTACATAGATACCAGTACCCCTGCATTTTCGCGAGAGAAGACTATAATCTTAACGACTGAATGCCTGATAAAGTCAACGCCATCATGCTACCAGGGTCTTCCATTGTTTCATTCATAAGAAGTATCCTCCAGTTTTTAGATATGATTCACGAAGCTCTGATAAGACCTGAAAAGGATGTTAGGATTAGCTGCCGAATCAAGAAAAAGAAACTGAGTAATATTGCCAAGGATCAACAACCGTAGTAAAACATACAAAAGGATACCTTATCATTCCAAAAGATTCGTTTCATTGTTTCCCTCTTCCAGTTGTTATTCTCATTTTTTTAACATAATTTCACGTGCCATTGTCCCCAAGCATCTTATTAAATCATCCCTTTCTTGGTAGTTTGAAAATTTTTATGCAGATCAACCTGTTCCCTCGAATTCCACTCAATTTGATAATACCCAGGGTGATGATGAACGACAGAGACAGCATCGAAGAGGCCGATTCGAAGCTCGCTCGATTCATCATATAAACTAGAGAGCATAAAGAGTAAGACAAAGAGGGTGTGAAACGTAAGGGAATGTGAATCCCCACAAGAATGGAAGCGTCTTATTATTCCTGTAGGTCGACTTCCTTTAAGTCTTGGTATGGACTTCTGAGCACGTTCTCTCACCGCAAACAAGCTCGCGATACCAAGTCAGAGCGCCTTATGTGTACCCATCGTCACCATCCAGAGTTTACTATAGCAGTACAGTCCGGAGATATCGTCCCTTAGAAAGCCAGTCTAAGCATAAAGGATTCTAAGGCCTCATCTGGACCTGGTCCACAGGAACAGAAGGTCCGTTTAGGGTAGCTTCCATTTAAATTTATCACGGGGTCTTTTCTACCCACGAAAACAACCCCTTGAATAGACTCTAGTCCCTGGCTACATAGAAACCAGCCACAATTACTTGCACGTTGGATGGATGCTGTCCCAACTAGATAGAGGATAAAGAAGAATCCAGATGAATAAGATGTTTTAGGAGAATGATAGCTGAACCCGAGCACGCGTCGGGACGCCATTTGCGATGAGTACCAGAGTGGCGTATATCGCACACATATAGGACACGTGTCGCTTCATGGAAACGTCAGATTGTCGGCGAAGAAAAGTGAAGACAGGAAGGGATGAATAAACGGTCCACGTTTTAGTCAGAGGGTGCTGGGAGATGGTGGGGTGGTACCGGTAGTCCTAGGGATTGGTAAAAGTCCTCGGGGCTCTCGAGTGTTTACTTCCATGCACGACCTTCTCCCTTCTCCCACCTCTCAGTCCTCACACTCGCTCGTTCTTCCTTTTCAACCCTCGTACTCTCTCATTTCATCCAGGACCACCCTCTGCGTCGGCTATAGAGTCGCGGAACGTTTCTTTTGTTTCGTCATGGACCCTCATCAAATTTCCTGTCACCGAGCAACCCCCGCACTTTTGCGAGGAAACACCCTACGTTTGTTTAGGTCGACCAACCCTGCCGCTTCTTGAGAAATTGCCTTGGTTCAGATTGGCCCTAGATAACGGTCGACTTATGATTTTACGGATGCCTTCCATCTTTTGCAAAATAACACTACCCCCAAGGTGTGTCGTGTACTGTGCATAACTTTATAGTGATCCAGTTTAATACCTTTAGAGATTCAGACGCTTGATATACGCCTACACGGAATGTATAGTCGGTCCACGAGCAAAATAGCTTAAAGCGACAGATATAAGAATGTGATGTTAGTAGCAATATTTCTCATTGCTTTTTTCTCAAGTTTAATGTATGGCAAATCAATGTAAAATCATTCATTACCTTTGGCAAAAGACCATTGATAATTGAGAAATTTTACTACGGAAGTCGCTAGCACGAAACACGTGTTTCCATCTGTCACTTTAAGCTATTTTTGCACGTGAACCGACTATAGCAAAATTTGACAGATTGCGGTTACTTTAGAAATGTAAAGATATGAAATAATGTTTTAAATCGTTTATTCAACCTTAGTTCGGCGCATGCGCGAGAAGTCTCCAACGTTAGATAAAGTCTTTGTCGTAAGGGTGAATTTCTGGGATACTGCAGAAGGTTTAAAAGCGATTTGAGGGTTAACCAGAAAACTGCTGAAATTGAGTTAAAAGGGACACGAGGAGAGTATGTGGCTCCGCAAACTATACAGTTACAGCTGCTGCTGCTAGGGAACTCGAGACGAAATCAATTACTAGAAGAAGGGAGTCTTCTCTAGGCGTAGTGATATCTGTTAGGGGTAGCTAAAACAGAAAGCACTGTACATCTGACTGTACTTAGAAAATCGAGTTAGAAAGTGATAGAACAGCTGTTGGACCTGACTGCTATTTCGGTAAGATAAAATTCTAATGAATATAACCAGATAAAGAAAACTTCTTCTGTACTCCCAGATGCAGAAATAATGTTCCCGCAGGAGTTCACTAGGTATGCGTTACACCCACGTCCCACGAGGTGGCTTATACGTGATCTCTTTTCACGTACGACTAGTCTCTACGTGGCATCATGCATAATGTACAAAGTGATACAAGAGAGACACGTGATAGAGAGTGGAGGGTAGCAAAATAAAGACACCCAGTAACAGTAATAATATATACTAAGGGATCTTCGGGGTACGAACGTCTCTATAAAATGTCCTTACGCACCAGTACCGTCCCAGATATGTGCATAGGGATATGAATTTTTGCAAAATCTACCTCGTAGAAACTAAAGGCCGATTTGCAAGGTTCTTTCGCCGACAAAAAAAAACATGCCAGTATATACTACAAGGGGATAGTTTCACGTAAGGGATGCCGCCATTGCCACCAGCCTAGCTACTAAGGGTAATAACCTTAGTATCGGAGCACTGGGGTGGATTTCTCTATTACGCTCGTGACTTTTATTGCTACTCAAAGTTGGGTAACCCCGACTTACCCCTAGAATCCGGACGGTCTTTTCACGTTCCTCCTTCTCTTATCCACTTTCTTTTTGAATTGCGTTGCAGCATTTTCATTGCTACTGCCAGAACATGTCATTTTGAACTTACAGTCGATTGAAATTCATCAATTGGCTTAATTATTACTCACTGATAGATGCTTCTTTGAAGTTGTCCTCCAGGTAGTCTCTTGAAGGTCACGAAACTTTTAGACTTTCGCATACGGAACAGGACTGCCTGTAAACGCGACTGGGATTACAGTGTAAATGAGGTTTTAATAAATTGGAGGCCTCACGCTGTCTACACTGCTCTGCCGGATGCCAAGTACCGTTAGAATTTGACCAATATTTTTTTTCTAAATCTACAAAATAGGTTAGCAACTTCGTAAGGGTCACACGTGGGTCGATTTTTACTACCGACGTCCCTTGGGAAACTCGCGCGGCTGTAACTTTAAAATGGCTTGAGATATCGAGTTCAGACTTTACGTCACTCGTTTACTTCACTCTCTTTACGAGATCCTGGGACAGGGTACCGGAACCCCCGGGATAATGTACACAAGAAAAGCACATCCACCCGATAGAATTTCAGCCTTGTCTCTTATATAATTGACGATGCACATCTACTAGGTTAGAAAATTCTAGAAGAAAAACAGAAAAGAAGTTAAATAATGGTTAGACAAAAATTTCTAATTTTCACTAAACCCCACAAAGATTTTACACGCAATTGTATGGACCCATTGAGAGAATGTTAAAGGATCTAATTAGAATTCTTGAAAGTTGAAAGCCGTCCTTTGTAACAAAGAATAATTAACAGTACCCAGACACAGGCTGTCTGTAACAGAAACAGTTCCCTGTCATGTAACAAGTTCCTAATGGAATTCTAAAAGAGAACGCTGAGACGTTGATAAAGAGAAAAGAAAAACAATTTTCTCAACGTAATCGTCATTTATCCTACATTTCTACGTGTGCATAATATCCCACGAGACTCAATGTTCCTAATTTTCAGCGGCTCGTATTAAAACAAAAGAAAAAAAAAAAAAAAATACATTCCTCGTTTATACCGCCACGCAAAACGTTATACATGGCCGCGAGCATAACGCGTCGACGTACATATAATATCTTTCTTCCTGGGTCGCCATCCCCGAGGGAATCCTACACCCTGCGGGATAATAAATAATTTAGCTTGGAAAATGTTACGAGTTATTACTTTTAGCTGGCGATTCCCCTCTTTCACCTTCTGACGACCATTAACTACTTTCACGTGAAAAATTGTATAACAATACGCAACACAAAGAATACTGCTAAGATTACGAAAGTAAAATTATACGATTGAATTGTTTCACTCATCAATTGGATGCAGCTGGTCCGACAGACACAACTTCTCTACGTTTCTTATGAGTCAAAGGGATACACGTCTACTGAAGGATTAAATGAGAAAACTGAACAATGATTTTATTCAATGGTTCCAGCTTCTATTTGACGTTTGGTTGGTGACTCGTGGACATGCTGCCTTATATTCACTATTCAACACTTTATTTTGGTTTGATTATAAATAAATAAAAAAATCTACACTGAATATGTATGCCAAGTCCTGTGTGTGATATATTTTTGTTCTAACGCGAAATAAGTACGTTACTATTTTGAAAGAGTTCGATAGGCATTTGTCATTATTGTTGACTAGAATGTTAATAACACTGTGCCTTGTTCACGATGTGAAATTTCTGCTTGGTAAATTGAATGTCGAGTGTTAGGATCTTGTTACGTTTACGAATTGTCGTTATGTTTTATTTTTAAGTTCGAGAATTATTATTAAAACGTAAATAGAACAGGAATTCCCATGGGTCAGTGTAGTGGCAATAAACGTACTGACGCGACATCGAAAATGCTGCCATCTATGATGTGAAGCAACTATTACTTTGTTAAGAAGGATAAACTGTGCTCAGTCGTTGTTTAGCTAGTAATTTGCACTGAAGATAAATAGACTCGGCAACTTACCGTGGACAGTAAAATCGAGTTATCGACTGAAATACAGACATTACGTGTGCACCGAAAGATGGCGCCGTTTATTAAGGAGACGGCGGCCTCCTGATTTACCATTTATATAAAATATACACGAAAATCGTGAATGAAAAGATTTTCACAGAGATTCTTTCCCAAAGTGAAGTTGAACGCATATTCTCCGAGTTTAACAAACATTTCGTCGCCACTCTCACAATAATTAATCCAAAACTGAAAATTTGGATGTGAATTTGATCGTGAAGAATTTCAGGTAGGATTTTCAACATTTCTTTCGTAATCATGGATTTAATATCATTAAAAATCCTTTATGTGTAAATCATTCAATGATCTTGATAATTAAAATAAATATTAACAGCCGTCAAATAAAGACATTGTAAATCTATCTAAACAAAATTTGCATGATTTTGCTAAAATCCAAAGTCCGTTTAAAACGTAATACATCGAAGTATCGATGAATAATTACGATCATGACTAAAATTGACGCAGGTGTAAAAGATCCCAATTAACATCATAAACCGCAGCTCTCACTAATCATCCACAATTGTATGTCAAATTGAATAAAAAAATATTCCACAGTAACAACAAATAAATCCGTCAATAAAAATAACACAAACTAAGACATAAATACGACAAATATATATATTCTATCAATTTCTTCAAGCGTCCATGAAGAACAATTCCCATTACATTATCAGAACAATTTACGGTACCGCAAGAGACACAACTACTTATTCAGCAATGAGCAATAATGTGGTCTCGCACGAGAACATACATAACGGTATAACATTGCGTAGTAATTTGATAATTTCACTTTTCCCGCCATCAGGTCAGCGATCCTGCAGAAAGTCACGTGGCAAGTCAAAACCGATCAAGGGTGGTAAGTTTTCTTGCGAAAGAAGATTCGACGACCCACAGCAGCGATGCCAGCGATGGGTCGAGGATCGAGGACAATGGCCCGAGGGTCTAGAGTCAGGTTGGGGCCTTATGGCCCCGTCGGACTTTACCAAAGCCTTAATACTTCTCCTGTCATCTTACCGATTCTACTGCTGTCTATATGTATACGAATAATAAACGCAGCCAGCCAGGTAGACGCGACAGAATGGCTATCCTGTAGATGAGGCCCTGTTCCACCTGTAAGGTGTGTAACGGTACACAAACGGATGGTGGCGCCACGTGGTGAAGTTAGCAACTATCTCTTAGGCGAGGTCGACCGCATACCTCAATCCGATTGCGTCCGAAAGGCAGAAGCGGTCTCGGTGCTGCGGAATTTTCTGCTTTATAACGTGAAAACGTAACGCCACCTTCTCAACGAAGTTTTCTCTTTCGGGATCGTTCAGTGTCGCGGGGCTTGCTGTGATTCAGTGGAGATTCTTCGTTGTCGACGTTAACCTGTAATTTCTGTTTTACTTTATTATCCGCGTGCGCATTTGCTTTTGGATACTGCTGTACACTTTAAAAGGACCCTTCTGTCCTGTTTAGGTACAGTCATATCTTTGGCCGTACGTCAGTGTCGTTACTAAATATTTTATTATTATCGTACTGCATGAATTAGTGTTTTTTTTTCTTTTATTATTTTTTTTCTTCACAGACACTAATTTTCAGTGGCTATTTTCTGTGAGATTTTTGTGCTCCTAACGATTCATATCGATTCGATGATATTTGTACTCATCGAGAAATCCACGTCATTTGGAATGCTCAAAGTAAGTTCCTGGTTTACTGTCTTAGTTTTATACCAGACGGAGACTTGAATGCTTGGTCACCACTCTGACCGAGTAGCCGTATTCTTATTGACTGGACAATACAAAATATTTTAAATTCACATCAATCAATTCTTTTCACTCAAATTATACGTTTTTTTTATTACACAAACAAATTCCGCATTACCTTGTATGGAATGTAGGAAAATTTCTTATCACTACGACAAGGAAGTACGGAAGTGATTCCTGTACGGTACAGGAAGACGATAGTTTACCGGTTTCTCGCTGCGATCGGGTTTTAAAATGGCGATCACCTTCTGACATTTACGATTGATTTTCTGCTCAAATAAAAGGCCAGGGCACCTTTCAAAGAATTTGCTTGTCACATTGTCCCGAATATAATATTCCAATCAGATATAGATCATTCAGTGCCCATTACCAGAATATATTACCAGTCAATGTACATTCCACATTGATTTCTGACATATCCATAACCATTGATTCCCTTATCCCTCTGGAATTTTGTTTTTCACTGTGGATGCATCCGTGACGAAATAACGATGATCGCGAGGACGATCGGTCAAAGAAAAAAAGAAGATCCGGAAATCCTCTAAAAGATCCTCTCGAGTTGATGACTGGGCGAAAGTCATTCTTCACACGGAATGACATGATGAACGTCATTGAGTCATCATCCAGAAACGATACCTGCAATATAGTATATGATCATCGATACCCAATCTTATCTGTTTTTATCCTCTTTTAATTTGATTTAATAATTTTCCTTACCCGATATTAAATTTCTTCATTACATCCAATTATGACGGATATTGTGTCGCAAGGGTTAAAGGTCACTATGATTACTTAAAAATGAATTGACGCAATTCTCGTCGATATCTGTATACGGAATCGACTTTACATAGATATATCGACATTATTTTGATACAAGGGGCGATTATAAATTACATAAGAATCTTGTATCACAGCCCAGCTGCTTTCTCTGTTTGACCTCGATATGTGCTTCATGAAACCTCAATTCCAAGTGAGCGCACCAGATGCTAGAAATTACCTACAACAGTACCTCTCTTGGTTCGGAACAACTTCATCCCCCCTTCCTCCCCCTTGAATCAGTACGACCGGCATTGTTAGAAAAAAATTATTGACTGTCAATATCAAGAAATTCAATTTTTCACCTGGTCATTTTATAACGTCATTTATATTTGGAGTATAAACATTACTGAATTTATTATTGGCTATCTTTTGTCCAAAATTATGAAAAGAATATGAATTAAAATTAATTTATAAACGGATGGAGCCTCTTTAATTTTCATACTCTCGAGAATCAAGAATTAACGGCCAATTGACGGTTTATGACGAAACGTAATATCATTATCAGACATGTAGTCTACACGCGCCATTGTTCCTTCGACGCTTATTACTTCTCTTAGTCACTCGTACTCCATTGTGTATATACGAATAGTTATCCCCCCACGCGCATCCAGGATAGTGACTAACTGAATTATAATATACTTGCGAAATGCATTCCACGCCGAGTCCCAGAAGGACGTCGATTCTCCATTTTACTTTTACTCGCTAGTCCCTTTTGTAACGTGAAGTCAGTCGTGTATGGCATATAAGAAATAATGATAATCGAAACTCTACTTTAAGTTCAAGATGGAGTAGATTTTTTTAGACTTTGAGAACTGTTAAATATACTATAAGTAATATATACAGGGTGTTCTTAAATTACCTTACTAACGGGGTATATGATATAGTAAACAGTATAGTAAATAGTATAGGGAAAAATATTGTATCATTCATAAATATAATTTTATCAATGAATGATTCCCAGCTGGATCTAAAAGACTCTGGCATTAAAGTCACTTTCGATAACGTTTACTTCGCGAAGACGAATTGCGTGCTGTCTTTGTACCGGAAGACGACGATATGCAATTATAGATAGAGACTGGTACTTCCGTTACGTAGAACCTATAATATAATATTGGTATAGAGTGATTGGAATTATAAGGGAATGGACAGCTGGGGCATTTCTATGTCAGCGACTCTGTTCTTTGAAAATGCGCACGATGACCCGCGCGAAAGACGTCCACGTAGACGCCTACGTTCACGTCCGTCCTAAGACCGAATCGCAGTCACGCACGATTTCGCGATACACCTGGTCCGTTATTTCGATCCAAAATGAGCTATTAACGTGACGTGTAACTTTTCGTCGTTACATGGCAATCGCCAAACTCTTCAATATTCATTGCTGGATCGTAATCTCTGCGGTTGGAAATGAACCTTTAGGCATTTTTTTTTTCTTTATTTTTTTACTATTGTTATTCGTGGTAGATATTACTATATATAGAGAAGATTTTTTTTTGTTTGTTTATTAACAATATATTATCATATATGGAATAACATGGGAGCCGTGGTTCAAGCCGGGTTTTCAAGAATTTTTTTATTTTCTGTTTCAGTCGCGCTGAAGACGCGATAACTTTGGGGACAAAATGAAGGTAGTTTTGAAACATCGAGCGATTTAACGTACCGCCATAATGTACAACGAGTGGGAGAAGGTAAGAGATATTTTGTATAAAAATACAAAAACAATATTTTTTATGTAACTGATATCTTGACTTATAACTGATTGATACTTTTTTTTTTAATTTTACGAAACGTTTTCTTGGCCAGATGAGTTTCTATGTACTCAAGCAGTTGCTAGGGTCGCAAAGGTCCCTAGAGGAATATCCCTAAGCTCTATATGTGTGTATACATATCTTTATATATATATATGTATACATACACATGATACACACATTCTCTTCGTACATGGAATTCGAATGGTCGCTACATATGTATATGCCCAAGAGCAGCAACGTGTGGTTAGAGTCAATGATCTGTGCACACGATAGAGAGTCGCTTCATGTATATAATGCACATTGCCCACTTTCCAATGACGCGACGGCTACAACTTGCGACTCCAGTGCGAGTCGCTCTTGTACGATCCAGGATGAAATCTTGACGCTTCTATGGAAACTGCGCTTCGTGTCCTTGGAATATATTTTGCTGAATATACTTAGATTCCACGGAGGAATGGAATTCCGAGTTCTCTAAGATGGCGGACCATTCGTTACGTTCATTGGCCGTCATAACGTTGCGAATTCTCTGTATAGGGTTCCTTATTGCTGATCGTTATTATTAAAAAAATATATAATTCCTATTGTTCAATGTTCCAACTCCCCCTCTCTTATTATTTGGGGAAAGGGGGAGGGAAACTAATTTTTTTTATTAGGATCCTCCTGACTGTTTCGAAATTTGTTTTTTTTTTTTTTCATTATTTTCTCTATTAACTAACTCGTTAAAATTATTTCGCTCTCGCCATGCATATGTGGACACGTATGTGTATCGCACGCGTCTATATACTTCAGCCGTGTATCGCGTACGTAATTTATATAAGAAACAAGAAAGCACGCTTGGTTCCACCCCAAAGCACTTTAATCCATTGGCGCCTCTCGCTTGGATCATTTGAAGAAAATGCATTTTATCTTTTAATTACGTTTTAAGACTATTTTTACGCTTATTCGTTGGAGATAAAAATATGTTTTTTTTTTCTCGTACAATCTTAAGTATCCAGGTGTATGATCATATTAGTGATTATAGTTTTTTTGGTGATATCGCTAAAAGTAGGGCAAAACACTAGGCAGATAATTAGGGGTCTATATTAGAGAAAAACACGCCAATGCGTGAGCGTAGCAATTGTTGCGAAGAAGAACTGGTAGTTTAGTGCCGCATCGAACATCCTCGCATTCGGATCGGGTTACGCCATTTTTTTTTCTAAAATATTTGTAAAAATTTTGAAATCAAACAGAGTGTAGTTCGCGTTAAAAAATGATAAATCCCTTTAATAACAGTGAGGACGTTAAAATTTGTATTTTGGGTATTGAAAAATTATTTAGGATCTATGGGTTTACGGTGATTGGTAATTGATGACTGTTTCTGTACTGATTACTAAAATTCTATGACTCGGAAAAAGGCAGACGATCATTCGTGACCTTAGGCAGTCAGTAAATCCTGGACTTTCTCATTTAGCTATTATCATTGAAATCAGTGTCTGCAGTCATTCGGTAGGTGTCACGATCAGTTACCGTTATTGAATAGTACGTGACTCGAATGAAACTGTGTGTAGATATTCAAGCAAGGTTTGTGTGACCTATTGAACGCATTGGATGACCCCTTAAATTTACCCAGAAAGAGGAATAATGCAATTTCGAGAGAAATTTCAGATTTTTAGTCAAGCGAATAAGAATGATGATTTTTAATGATTAATTGTGATCCTTACGAATTAATTGGATACGAGTGATCACTTTGGATCCATATGGCAGGATCTTTATTTTTATAATGGCGGAAGATCCAAGTATAGAAAATCTCTATAATATATCATAAACAAGATTATTAATAAAAAAAATGAATTTCAATGAAAAGTCAAAAAATCGCTCGATACCGAAAAGTGACCGCAGTGCGGAAACTGTGCGAATTTCCAAGCGGATGGAAAATCGCTTAATGAAAACGGCGGATGTGATTTACGTGAACGGTGAACAGTTAGGTGGGCGACGCGCGTTGCATAATTCTACTGACCTAGACCCACATTCAAATTCTGCTCCGAATTCCAACATAATAGAGAAAGATGTTCGAGGGTCTTACTACGGCCCAGAATACGGAAGGAGTAAGGCCCAAAAAGTCAACAAGGAAGTTGAGGGTAAAGTAAGCCTGGAACCTATATACGCTGTACCTAAGGCATCGTCCGTGTCCCGAAAAGAGATCCTGAAGAGATCAGAGACTCGTGAGCGCATCCTAGTAAATTCGTCCAGTGAAAATAAGGATGCATCGCGTGACGCCAAGTGCATCGGTACCGAGGCGGATCTCGCTGTTTACGGAAGAGCTAGTACACTTCCTGGTGCCCGTGTTAGAACGAAAAATTACCTGGAGCGATACCGTAATCAGTATCCTAGTGTTACCAGACGGTTTTCCGTGGAAGAGGACACCCGGAAGTCGTCGGATTTCGAGGTACCAGGATATGCCGTGATCAAAAGGAAAAATCGAGTGGTCCAGGATGATCCTGATAAAAGAAGGGATGCGAGAGGGACGCCTGAGAATTCTATTGGTAGCTCGTCCAGCTATGGCGTCGTCAGGACTTCCGGGAGTCTCTTGAGGAAGGTTCCAGGTCAGAGAAGCTCGAGGACTCTGGGTAGGGGCAAAGAGATACTGAATGACACTAAGAGACATAACGACTCACCGGTCTCGGATTTTCTCCCAGTTTCGGGAGAGCGTCGAGACGCGAGGCGTCCCGCGAGACCGTCGACTTTACCAAAAGCGGTAACCAGGATTGAGCTGGTGCAACGTGCTGCTAACTTCAGTAAGGATCCTGCGGGAAAGGAGAGTCCGATCTATGGAAGGATTCGTAGAGGAGTGATTGAACGAGTGATCGAACAGGATCAATATCGATCTGGATCAATCGTTAGGACCCGCCGGACCAATTCTTTACCGGATACCGATATGACTGTGGATGGTAGAAGAGGTGGAGGATATGGGAGAGTATTGCGGAAGAGTTCGAAATCATCTGCTAATGAAGATGAGGCTAGATCATTGGTCCAGGATCAGGGAAGCTGTCCCATGAATCAGTATAAATTGATACCAGTCTCCCGACGGAGGATCATTGATAACATTAAAAGTGACGAATTGAAATGTCAAAGAGGGAGGAATGAAAAGTATGATAATGATAAAGGATCTATCGTTATGGGTAGATCCTCTAGATCTCCTTATGAGACTCATTACGCTAGACTTGATTTGGACATGGGAGGCAGCAGCATCTATGCTCGTCCCACGAGAAGAAAAAGCATGGCTGAGATTAAAAATCTACACATCTTAGAGATCGATAGACCAATGAGAGATCGATCGATCGAGATTAATAAGAAACGTGTCGCACAATCGGATAGAGATCGAGTTATGGAGAAAGATCGTTCTGCGGGCTCTATTTTGGAAAGTGATAAAAATTTTATAAAATCCAAACACAATAAATATTCTGGTATTCGATCGGAATTAAAGAGTAAATCAGAACGTACACTTCCGCGCATTGGCAAATCGGAAACCTTCAATACCGATAATTCAAGTGTTGAGAAAGGACTTCCGGTGTCCTCATCAACGCTCCCAGCAATATCCCAACGACACTCTTCGTCGCGTACCGGAAATCCCCTCAAGAAGATGGAAACAAAGAGTTTGGAGCGTCAGAAAATATTTTCAATAGTCCCAAAAGTGACGTCAAAAAATCCAAAAGAAAAATTAAATGTCAAAAAATCAGTGATCTCGCATACACGAGCTTTGAGCGATGCGCACAGCATCCGATCTGTATCTCCCGCTCCGCTATCTTCGATCTTTGGTTTTTGTACCGGTCGACGAAAAACCACTGTCAAAATTCCAGCCCGGATCGAACATCCGATTCCTTATAAAGGATGGAAGAAAACAACGGTGCGCCAAAAAAATTAGATTCAATCCCACATTAATAATAATAATAATATACAACAATTCATTATACAAAACAGCAAATCAGCAATAAACAAATAAATTTTATTTCTTACAGGGTGAACTGGTGTGGTTCGACCCAGGCGTCGGTCACGTGTTACCAGGAGAAGTCCTGGAATATCATAAAGCAGCCAACGTCCTCTCCGTCCAGGCAGTAATAGCAGGAAAGGTAAGGAAAAAAAAAGAAAAGCCAACATTTGCCATAGAAATTAAAAGATACGGTTCGATAGAATAGAAAGCACTGGGTCTGCCTGAAACAGCTGCAACAGTACAAAATACCGTCTTATCGCTGCAGCCTGAAAAACAATCCATTAGCCTGCATTTCCATAATCCGACGTCATTTTTCAGCAACACTCTGAATTCGATGTAATCGATCGATAGACGTAATTTATTGATCTTTAAACTTTCATTTAATTATTAATACTAAAAATTATTAGCATCAACTAATTCATGTAAACAATATGGTCCATTAGCAATATATGTATATGCCTGAACATGATTATCAATAGTGAGTGCTAGTGCATGCGTCGCGACGCTCCTTCATAACGGAGTATGACAAACTAACCAGCGTCGCCTCTTGACTCTAGAAAGTTTACTGTAATACTGAATTATTGGAATTCCATGAATATTTCAGAGGATCATACGTCACTTCCGCGAAAGTGTTCATTGGCTATGTAATATGGCGTCTTGTTGTATTGGCACTATATATATATATACAATATATATATATATATAATGTATATACTGAAGACTTAATCCCTATGAAAGTACGTTGCACGATGGCGAACTATCAAATTACAGAAATTACTATAGGATTACTTTATAGTATAGATTTTTAATAACGTCGGATAGATCATTCGTCTTGTCGCTAGATCAAATCAGTCATCATTGATCTAAACAACTATCCACACTATTCATCTGGATTAAGAGTGATCTTATTTTGTGAATATGAATACTCAAATTTCATTTTGCTATAATTTTGTTCTCGCATAAATTTGTACACACTGTATACATTTGTATACAGCAAGAAATCGAGTCGTAGCTCGAGCGGTGTCTCATTATAGATGACACTGCACAGTGGCGTAGTGTCTGAAAATTGTAATTTAGCAAAACAACAACGGCTCATTAAAACAATGACAAAAGAGCAAAAAATTATTGGATTCGGACGCTAAAAATTGTATTTTGGTTTTAAATCGCCCTTAAATCATCGTATTTTTGCTTTTTTCGCGTTAGCACAGTTTTTGAGTAGCAAAGAAAAAGTGATGACCCCGCCGTTGTATTCGCAAGTGCAAACTCAGATCAGCCGGTGTCTGATAAATTCGGGCCGAGAGTCAAGAGAAGTCTCTTGAGTAGTGAAGGCCAAGAAATAATTATCTAACAATGCTAAAGTGTTCGCGTAATCAAGAATAAAAAATGTATAAGCGATAGAGGTCACGTGATTCATCTTGAATAATAATATTAAAAATTGGCAATTATGGAATCCAGTGACATTGAACCTCTGTACGATGTGCCGTATGCGGTAGCAAGAAAGGTCGTAACGATCGGCGGACAATCAAGGAGAAGTCAAAATCAAGAGAAGAAAGAAAAAGAAAAAGAAATGATTTATGCTCAACCACAATATGATGTTCCAGTAATTGGAAAATCGCAGCAAGTATATATAAATCTAGACGAAATTGATATCCGAGTACCAGACTACCAGGTCCCTGTTTCACGAAGAGAAAGATCATCGTCATCGTCATCGTTAACGAATACCGATTCAATATACTCGAGAAATTCGTACGGTGCTCGATTAACGGAATTTCATGATTTTCATGAGAAAAAAATCTGTCGCTGCGCGCCAAGACAGGATTTCGTCGAATGGCATTACAAAAGTACATTGTCGGTTCTCAAAGGACTTAAAGGATTTTCGTCGTCGTCAACTGTGAGTGACATCGAGACGCTCGATGATTCATTCGAGGAATCGATTATATTCGATTCGGAAAGTGACAGCAGTACTTACTCGAGGAGACAGGGAATTTTTAATAGGAGGAAGATCAATGACAGTATTATAAAATGGAGGACCAGTAAGAAGTCACCGGAGAAGTTGTCATATATTTGTATGCTAGTGATAATGAAAAACGTAATGAAAAATTTTATATCTTGACGACAGGAATAATTAAGGCGATTATTTTTGTTATTGATTAATTTTTATTTTTAATTACTTTTATTTTAATTGTGTATTCTTCTTTTTTTTTACAGCCACAAATTTTCACTCTCACTAATCTCAGCGGAGTCAAACCCAGGCAGGATTTGGGACAAAATGGCGTGGAAGATATGATACAGTTATCGTGAGTTTTATAATTTATCATTTGTTTATATTGTTTGAAAAATAGACACAAAATTATTATTGATTTTTATGATATTTTAGGGATCTGAACGAAGCGTCTTTATTATGGAACTTGAAAATTCGATACGACAAGGAGCTTATATACGTGAGTGTGAATAAAAATAATAATTATTCGTGATTTACTATAAAAATCCATAATCATTGCAGACGTACACAGGAAGTATCCTCGTAGCCGTCAATCCTTACAAGATGTTCGACATTTACGGTCTGGACCAAGTGAAGCTGTACGAAGGAAGGATCCTTGGCACGTTACCTCCGTAGGTTAACCTGGATTTCAATATTTTCCCTTAAGAAAAATAAAAAATATTAATCAAAATCAATGTAACTCCACAGCCACCTCTTCGCCGTGGGTTCTTCAGCTTACAGTCAGGTGTCAGCAGCCAACAATTCCAGTGCTAATCAAGTGGTGGTAATATCCGGTGAATCCGGATCAGGAAAGACGGAATCGACCAAGCTGGTGATGCAATATTTAGCGGCAGTAAACAGAGCACCTAGCAATTTAATCACAGAGCAAATCCTAGAAGCAGCGCCATTGTTGGAAAGTTTTGGAAACGCGAAGACACCCAGGAACGACAACAGCAGTCGTTTTGGAAAATACCTAGAGGTTCACTTCCGGGAGTAAGTAACCAGAAGAAAAGATTTTAATCTTCAGCTTCCTAACCTTCCTAAATTTCATTAGTGGTGTCATCGTGGGAGGTCGTGTGACCCAATACCTTCTGGAGAAGAGTCGAATCGTTACTCAAGCTTCAGAGGAAAGGAATTACCATGTCTTCTACGAGCTCCTGGCAGGGCTCGATCAGCAATTCAGAGATAAATATGGCCTCCTGACCCCAGACAAGTATTTCTATCTGAACCAGGGTGGAAGCTGCGAGATAGACGGGAAGAACGATACTCAAGATTTTAAAGCGTTGCTGTCAGCAATGCAGGTCCTGGGATTCTCATCGGATGAACAGGACACCATCTTCAAGATCCTTGGAAGCGTTCTTCATTTGGGCAATGTTTATTTTCACCGGAAACAAACCAGACATGGTCAGGAAGGCGTCGAAGTTGGTTCGGATGCTGAAATACGGTGGGCTGCTCATCTTCTTCAGGTCAATGCTGATGGCATCATCAGGGCATTGACTACTAAGACTACTGAGGCTAGAAACGAAAGAGTTTTTACGCCATTAAATATCGATCAGGCATTGGACGCTAGAGATGCCTTTGCTAAAGCTCTTTATAGCTCTTTGTTCTCTTGGCTTGTTGCTAGAGTCAATCATATTGTTTATAAGGGGACAAAGCAGACAGCTGCCATTTCCATTCTTGATATATTTGGCTTTGAGAATTTTGCTGAGAATAGCTTTGAACAGCTTTGTATTAATTATGCCAATGAGAATCTTCATTTTTATTTTAACAAACATATATTCAAGTTGGAACAACAGGAATATGCTAAAGAGAAGATCGACTGGACTACTATTAATTATACCGTGAGTATTTATTAGAACGAATTGAATTTTTGGTTATTTTTGGGAATAATTTTATTTTTCTTTAGGATAATCTTCCCGTTATTCATCTCATTGCTAAAAAACCAGTTGGCATCTTACACTTGTTGGATGACGAAAGTAATTTTCCAAAAGCATCGGATTTATCATTTTTGGAAAAATGTCACTATAATCATGCCCTGAGTGAATTGTACTCCAGGCCTAGAATGAATTCTGCGGAATTTGCCATTAAACACTATGCCGGTCAAGTTTGGTACAATGTTGACGGTTTTTTGGACAAAAATAGAGACACTCTGAGACCGGATGTAGTGGAGTTGCTGATCAGCAGTAAAATTTCTGTAAGAAATTTCCTATAAAATTTATTCTAAAGTCCAGCAAAAAATTGGCAAAATATCATTTCGTTATAGATGGTCAGTAAAATGTTTCAACATGTAAGAACGACTCATGAGGCAAACAAAACCGTGAACAAACCCAATGGAAGATTTGTCACCATGAAACCAAGAACGCCAACAGTCTCAGCCAGATTTCACGACAGTCTCCAGCAATTGTTGGATTCAATGACTCAGTAAGAAACTCCTCTAAAAAATTTCTTTTTCAAGCAACATGAAAAATGATTTTCAAAATTTATCTCAGGTGCAATCCATGGTTTGTACGCTGTATAAAACCCAATACGGAAAAAGCACCAATGAAATTCGACATGCCGTGCATCCTGGAGCAATTACGTTACACAGGGATGCTGGAGACTATACGAATTCGTAAAACCGGATATCCGGTTCGACTACTCTTTGCTCACTTCGTAGATCGTTATCGATACTTGGTACCAAACAATCTACCACGTGGTGCACCGAATAAAGAACTCTGTAGGATGATCCTGGACAAGGCTGCACTCCAGGATTCACAGTCTCAGTATCAGTTAGGTCTGACCAGAGTATTCCTGAGGGAATCCCTGGAGAGGACCCTGGAGTACACTCGTGCTCTAATTCTCGAGAGAGCAGCAATAACAGTGCAGAGGTACCTGGAATTTCTATTTGGCAATGAAAAGATTGCACTTAATATTTTTATTGCAGTTTTTAAAATTGTTTACTTTTATTTTTTAATTAGGTATACCCGTGGATTTTTGGCCAGAAGGCAGTTCCTGAATGTCTCGAGAAGCACCGTGCTACTTCAGGCAGTGTATCGAGGTTATCGCGAGAGGCAAAAGTTCAAGGCCCTGAAACGTGGAGCGATAATGGCCCAGAAATTGTACAGGGGTAAAAGGGAACGTGAAAAGTTTACAATCCTCAAGGAAGAAATGGCGAAGAGGGCAGAGATCGAGAAGGCCAGTAGAGAAAGGGCAAAGGCCAAACAACAGCGAGAGGAACAAGAAAGAGCATCGAGAGCTGTTGCTGGTGTTAATCATTTGGAAATACCAGCAGAGCTTGCTTTTATTTATTCCAAATTAGACGGTACGTTATCACTATTTTATGTAAAAAATATTCCAGGTCATCAGCAAAATAAAAGAATTTTATTTCCAGATTGGCAGCCAACCCACACTGAAAGGAATTTACTTAAAGTTGTTGGCTCAGTGGTGCCACTGTCGCACACTTACACACTGCCCCCTGACGTAGATCAGCATCAATTTTCAAAATTTACCAATATCTACTTCAAAAGTCATATTTTTGGTATGAAACGAGAACCAATCAAGACTCCATTCCTGGCGAAGGCACGTGATCAGGATTACACGGACTCCCTAATGATTTTCAAAATGATCTTACGCTTTATGAACGAGAACAACCTCAGTGGCAAAAGAGAACAGGCGCTGGGAGATTACATAGTAAACAAAGGAATTGTCAATGAAAAGTTAAGAGACGAAATACTCTGTCAATTAGCTAATCAAACTTGGAAAAATGATAACGATGCTAATAAGGAACGTGGCTGGTTGTTGCTGGCAAATTGCTTGTCAGCTTTTCAACCCAGCAACACGCTCTTCAAGTACATCTTGAAGTAAGTGTCAGAAAATCTCTATGATCACTAAACGATTTTCAAAATCTGTTGCATATTTTTATTCCATTTTTTTTAACAGATACGTCTCCGATCATGCCTATGATGGCTACAAGGCATACTGCCAGCGCAAATTACTTCAGGGTGAAAGAACAGTCCTCCGTGTGATGAACAACAATCAACCAACCATTTATCAAGTCCCTAGGAATTATCCACCTTGCGTGTTGGAATGGCGTGCAAACCGTAACCGTGTGAACATGGCTTTGGGTGTAGGATTTTACGACGGTAAATACCTATGGTCTTAATGTATTCTGTCATGCTATCAGCTATAGTATAGATATAGATATGAAATTTATATATGGTTGATTCGTGATAAATTTTAATATCAGGTGAGACAGTAACATGCGCTGTTGACTCTTGGACCACATGTGAAGAACTTGCTGATTTGGCTGTACAAAATCATGGTGTTGATAATTCCGGTTGGACGATTACATTGTGGAACCAGTTGGATGGTCCAGATGCAATAGTGACGGAGACCAATGGTTTTGATTATATTTTGGATTTAATCTCTGAGATGGAATTGGCACCAGCTTTTCCAGCTGCGAAGCACATGTTCCTAGAACAACGTAAAAACAGTTTTCCACCAATTAAAAAACGAGAGGTATTTAAAAAATGTGTTTTCTTCAATTATTCAGCCCGATGTCAATTTCAACAAAATATTAATCGTTTTCGTTAATTATCTTTTTAGCATGCACAAGTAATTCGCGAATTGGAACAAGAACTGGAACCACCTGTCTTGAAGACTTTCCAACCTTTGGAAAGAAAAGCTGTACCAAAAGTCGTGGAGAAGCCTGTAGAGATAGAAATACAGTCACCAAGACGTCCAGCTGTTCCACCTCCACAACCACCAGTTGCCAAACCTCCAGCTAGAAAACAGTCGCACGAGGCTGTTTTAGAACCTAACGAAACTGGACTTTCAAGAAAATCAGCCCTCAATGACAGATACTTCGAAAAGGAGAAGCAACGCAGCAGAAGTCTGGACAATCTTCTCCAATCAGAAGTAGTCACAGCACCCAGCAAGCTCACCAACCTAGGCTTGTCCTCGTCAAAACTAAACGAACGCTATCACAGCCTTGAACGAATAGGTGAGACTTCAGCTGTCAGCAACGTGGAGTACATGACTAGATCAGAAATGATCCAAGAACGAAAATACAGTCGAATAACAAGAACAACAGAACCAAATATCCTCGAAGAAGAAGACCTGACTATCGATTTTGAATATCCCGATATCCAATCAGTCAGTCAAGCTGGAAGATCCGAAGATGACAAAAGCAGTTATATAAGATCACAGACCAGGTTCATCAAGTCCCAGTATCCAGGTAAGTCATTGAATCAGTAATATGCTAGTTTGTATGGAAAAGAATAATCATAATAATAATTTTTCAGGTAAAAGAGCTTTACCAGGTAGCCAATCAAGTCGAGCCTATATAGAGAAGAGTGAATATGGCGTAAAGTCATCAGCAATGTCAGACACGAGCGAAGCGCCATCTTTAGCGTCGCACGTGCGACGCGTTCGCGTTCCTAGTCAAGCATCGGACGTGGATCAATTTTTGGATGAACTGTTCATGCCAGTGCTGGATGGAAATCTAGATGAGCTTTCCGACGCAAGAAGTTTAGCAGCAAGTATAAAGGGCACGAGTGATGATAAAAATTCAACAAGAAAGCAGAAGTCTGAAACGTTTGGAGATTTCTTGAATTCCGTAACCAGAGATCCGTTGCTGGATACCCAGATGGAACTGAACCCTAAGAAGCTTGCGGTACGAATAAAGGGTGGGGGTAATATGGATATTCCAAATCAAAATGCTGCATTCAATTTCAATCCTCTGGCACCGGGTATGATGTCACCGCCGATGATGATGCCCATGTTTAGTCCAGCTCAGGCTGTGCCAACACCACAGAATCCAACTGGTGTAAATATGGGTCCAGGATTTATGCCAATTCCTATCTATAATATGCAAGGTCTCAGTTTACCCCAATATCCAAATTCGCCACCGAATCAGAGCAACGACATGACGGCTTATCAGCAAAATTTACAAAGGGCATTTCTTCAGAGCGCGATGGCTCAGAACATTCAAATTCAGCAACAGTTATTGGCCCAGAATCAGGCCCTGCAACAATTGCTGGTTCAGAGTCCACAAAATGCGGCCCAGCAACCGGTGAGTAAACAAATTACTATACTTAAAAAAAAAACCTAGTAACACCTTGTGGATAAAGCAACTAAATTTGTACAGAGTGTAAAAAAGGAAAATATCTACTTTTTTTGTTAATTATTCTTTAATCTAAAACCTCTTTACTGGATCGGAGATGGTATTTTTTATGCTCAAGCACATGTAAAATATTGCATTGGCCTCTTTTTTTCGGATGCACGACATAAAGCACCTTGATATAGAGAGAGAGAGAGAGAGAGAGAGGATGAAGATAAGGGATGAAGACGATAAGAAGAAACGGAGAGTGAGAGAGAGAGAGAGAGAAAGAGGAGATTTTATATATATATAGGCATATAGCGATTACTTAAATTATCAGACGGATAATCGATAATCACAAAACGTTACTATCTATCTTAACTCGATCATAACGAATACTAACTCGTCGATCACGTCGATCACGCCGATAACTCAAATTACTAGCATTTCATTAGAGATAACTCTTAATAAAGGCGTCAAAGGCTGCCACCTAATGGCGTCTCTATGGGTTTCTGAGCCGTGTTTTGCGGCATGGGTGTGTGTTTCCAGGGCATGGTGTACCCCGCGGGCCCCTCCAGCATGAATCTAGTCCCCCCAGCCCCAAAAAACGAGGCCCAAATGGGGCCAAATGATTCTATCGGACGCTACTCGAAGGTACCTATCGTTTTCATCTAGCTCTCTATGCACTAGCTTCCACGTCCTCGAGGCTTCCCCGACCTCGAGGATAAGGTTGATGACGTCTGACCTCCCTCCCCGCGCTGCTTGTTTTTTTTTTCCCCCTATTGCGTCGGATGATAAGACGCAATACCAAAAGGTCCCATTAAATGTATATTTTCACGTGTCATCTGATTCTCTGGCGTAAAACGTAACCCGTCCCTTTCTCAGGTGTCTTTTCGTGAACCGGAAGACGGTGAACTTTGGTCGACGGAAAAACGCACGATGCCGTCGCAATCGACGCCGACCAATCAGCGTCAGGAAACCGTTACCGTTAAGGCCCAGGTGCATCGCTCGCAGAGTCCACAGTCTAGAAAGAATTCGGACATTGCGCGCAAGATCAGCAACGACTACGGGCCAAGGAAAATTAGTGGGGAAGGCCGGAAGATCTCGGTTACTTCTGAGAACAAACGAAGTGGTGGGAATAAAGGAAATGTTCAGAGCAACTTTACGAATGTTCTTAGCGAATTGAAGAATCGCAAGAGTAGCGTTGACAGCAATCTGTCAAGCTCCAGCAACGGTAAGGGTGTTCCACCACCGCCACCGATGCCACCCCCCTTGGAGTCTCATGATCCATCTGAGTCGAGACCATTTTTGGATCCTTATGGAAGAGCTAAGACTGTCAGGATTGGAAAATGGAGGTTAGTCATGTTATTGACATCTGTACCAGCAATTGCTGGATTACTGATTTTTCGGAATTTTTAAAATGATTTGATTAATCATTGTTTTAGGTGGCCGCCACCGAGTGACTCGAACGAAGCTCAGAGTCAAGATAGTTTTATCGAGTTCAAGATGAGGCAGCAACAGCAACAAAGAAAGATAACACCGCAGTATCAAGAGTATCAGGTGGAGGCTGATCAATCGATGGAGGGTGGTGTCGAGTGGGAGGAATTTGAAATAGAAAATATTGTGGGTAGTGAAGAGAGGCCGGGGGCCTCAGGTGGGTCCAGGCATGAAAATGGACACGGGAAAGAAGATGGCGATAAAAAGAAAAAGAAATCTAAGTAAGCTCTTTTTTGGATATCCATAAGAAAGATTTTAGTGAGTATTTATTGATGACTCTTTATTTATGTTTAGGTCAGGATTTGAAATTGGCGCGCAAAGACCGTCGCCCGGAAGTATCGGAAAGCTAAAGCTCAGTTCTGAGATGCGTCAAAGATTGGAAAAGGTCACGGCCAATCACAGCGTTCGATCTACTAAGACAACAGAAAAGCCAGCGCTACCACGTGAAGACGGGAAAGTCAAGAGGCTTGAAGATAACCGGAAACTATTGCTGGAGCAACAACTAGGTCGGAAATAAATCTTCATCCTTATCATATATCGCTAACGAACAATTCGTAAAAATATTTATTTTTCAGGCGGAAGATGGGACGATTACGCTTCAACAGTTGATGACGCACAAAGCGTCACTTCGAAAGGTACGACTGACATGATGACTCAGGCTCAAGTAGTCAGAAGTCAAATTGAAAGAATGGAACGACCTGTACCACCACCACCCCCAATTACACCACCTCAACCACCAAGTCCTAGAGGAGGCAGTATGTATAACCACAGGTAGATCACTAAATGATAAATTCTTGAACGTTTTCAAAAAACGGAAGCAAAAAAATAATGTCAAATTTTGTCATCAGCCCATCAGGTGTAGCACAGCCGCGCTCACCCCCAGCACCAGTAGAACCCAAAACCCGCGAAACTTTCCGAACCTCCCCGGACTCCGACATGTTCGAACACTTCCCCAAGAATCAGCGCGACATGTTCAGCCAAAGTCGAGACATATTTGCGTCCCAGCAGCATCTACGAGAGTCCCACGAGTTCAGGGCTGAGTATGAAAAGTCCAGGAATCATCAAGAGAAGCTCAAGGACTTCTACGGGAAGGACAGTACAGACCTGGCTAGTTCGACTCGAGACAGAAGTTCAGACTTTGACTCTAGAAAGGATCTGAACTCTGACATCTTCGAACCTAAATACTCCAGGGACGTCTTCGACAACGGCAACGTGAAGCGTGATGCCTTCGGTATGATGAGAGACGTTTCACCAAAGTCAAGGGACAGCTTTGGGATGCCATCTTCTAGAGACTTCGGCGTGGTACCAAACACGAGAGAATCGTTTGCAGTGACTCGTCAAACGTACAAGAAGATGGATCGTGACCTTGACAGAAGATCCAGCGTAGCCTCGACCCATCAGACAGATAAAATGGAGAGGATCGAGATCGAGGAATGGCCTGAATTTTTACGACCGGTACTGCCACCTCAAGACAAACCGGAAATAGAAAAGGTCCAGGAGATCGTTGATACGAAATTATATCCTCAAACCTCGACAGCTCATTTCACCTACAACCGTGTGACCTGGACCTTGAGGGTCAAAAAGGAAGTGTTTGCGCCAAATGAAAATCTCACGAGTCCCCTAGCCCTACATCTTGTATTCTGTCAAGTGGCTTACGACGTCCTTGCCACGTCCAGTATCAGGATCACCAAGGAGGACAGGCAAAACATGTTGAAGATGTTGGACAATTATGGTATCACCTTGGAGAACCTTCAAAGTACTCAACACAAAATTACCATAAAGAAAAATGTCGTCGACATGGCGAGGCAATGGCCGCTTTATTTTGCCAGGATATTCCCAGTTTCCGTAAGTAGCCAATCACCCCTTGCTACGAATATCGATTGAAAGAAAATCAATAATGAAATTGAATATAATAATTTTTTATTGATCCCTTCAGATTGGACCACAGCATCCGGAAGCCCAACACGTTGCAGTGTCTCATCATGGTCTGCGATTAATAAAACGCACCCCTAGTGGCGATCTGTCCATCCTGGAAACGTTACCCCTAGAGGACATCGTCTCAGTAGGTTCAGTCAGGGCTGGTGTGTGTACCCTTCAAATATCTTCAGGAGTCAGACTGCCCTTGCACACAAGCAGGGCGCCTCAACTAGCCGAGATGATCGACAAGTACATAAGAATGGTAAGTCGTCACTTCCTGTTATTAATTTATCCATTCATCTTGTCGAATACCATAAATGACCCGTTTAGAATTTGACAATGAGTCTCACGTGACAAACAAGTCCTTCCTTTGTAGAGCCTATGAAAAATAAAAAATCGGAAGCTTGCTTAATGATTTAATGATGCAAGAAAAATGTGTATAAGGAAAATGCATAATTGCGCATACGTGTAATACGTCAAATGTAAATCCATGTATGAATTCTCATTGACCCGTAAAGGACTCCCCCGCAGGAGTCCTTGAAAGGATTGCCTTTGCCTTCATTAAAGAAAAATAGAAAATGTAAAGTCAAAGGAGTGCCAGGCTCCTACAATGGGCCCATTGCGTAAGGGCAGTAGGTATAGGATGCAAATAGTTAGACTGAAGATACAAAATACACGCAATGCTGCATATATATACATATACACGTCGCGACGCCTGTCGTACCATCTCGTGAATCGTCATTGGTCGGAAGGTGCGGCCGGCCTTAAGGCGCATTTTTATACCAACGAGAAAACGGCATTCCAAGGAACGCAGGCAAAAACGCGTGGGTCGCATCGACAACAAACTTCGCATTTCCGTGGGACGAGAACAATAGTATGGAACGAACGCTCTATTCAATTAATATATCTGTATATGTAGCTGTGAAAATTGTCCAAAAAAAAAAGATCAAAAATTCAATTAAAATTTGATAAAAATTGAAACGGTACTTATAATTGGCGCATTTAATACGTTTTGATTAAATGATAAATCAGGATATCTTGAATTTATTGTTAAAATGAAAAAAAGAAAATCATACGAGTAACGGATATTTAAAAAATTATATGAAACTACCTGTAGCTGTAGGAGGCATTGGCCAGCACATATGACTACTGACTGGAAAGCCAATTTACACCGCGAGTACCTTATTACGTTACACGTCACGGAATTATGAATCGACCTGGCGCGGATCAACCACTAATTGCTGCTGGATAACAGGATCAATTTAATCGGCGATTTAATCAGTCCGAAAAGCCACAGAAATCTTTAATTTAATTGCCAAGTATATAAAAACCGTTAGTAGATACGGGATTCAATGATTAAAAAAAAAAAAATTATTTAACCTCCCTCATGTATGTTGGCATAGATTTCAAGGTCAATTATTAAATCAGCAGCAATAATTTCTTTTTTGTATTTATCTCTCTTGGATATCGTAGATAACTAGAAATCCGATCTCT
Organism: Hartigia nigra; assembly: GCA_031001745.1. Taxonomy (NCBI): domain Eukaryota; kingdom Metazoa; phylum Arthropoda; class Insecta; order Hymenoptera; family Cephidae; genus Hartigia; species Hartigia nigra. The sequence goes on along the minus strand of JARPRG010000637.1, from coordinate 112,647 downwards.
CCAGTAGTCAGGTATATCTATATATACTCTATAGAAGAAGATACATGACATATCGGCTAAGTTTCACCGGACCGTAAAAATTCCAGCAACGTACCGCCATGATGAATATATGTATATACGTAATTGCTTGATTAACGTTGCTGGTGATTAAGGTAGACTCCTAGTCACAGGACGCGGTTCATCGATGTTCGATATGAATTATCATGCGTGTCACGCCAGCAATTGGAATGCAGATAAGCAACTGCACTTTTCAGCAACGTCGTGAACTTTACATTGCTCTATGAAGTTTCCAATAGTTTCCGGTCTTGTAAAGCAATCTCTTTTATATACACACTCTGCATTTCCTTGCTCGTATCTTGGAGTTCAAGTAACTTGCTGTTCTCACCACGTGAACCGGAAGTCGGTTTGAATTGCTAATTCCACAAGATAATTATCTTGCTGCGAGACCGACAGCAGCTGGCCCAAATTCACTCCTGATTCTCTTCCCAAGAGAAGAGGTCAGGTCTTTCAGCAATATAAGCAACATTGCTGAACTGTTCCTATAGTACAAACCGGCATGACTGCTGTTGTTCTTGAGGCTATTATTATTCATATTTAAAAAAAAAAAAATAAAGTAGATCAAGGGTATCCAATAAATAAGTGTTAGCAATATTGCTGAATAATTATCAGCAATTTTTAATAAAAGCTACGTACCTTCCATACAAGTCACAAAAATGCTAATAGTTACCGGCCGAGAAAATAATTCGTCAAAGAAACAGCAATGAAAATTCCTGACAAATGTCACGCGTTCCATTGGTTACGTGACGTAGCAAGAATTTTCTATTTCGATTTAAGAATATTGACAGGTCAACCGGTATTACCGGTCAGTCGTAGAAAACCCAAGAAACCTATTAAAGCAATTGCTGAATTAACGCTCGATGGATTTCTGGTTAGATTCTTGTTTCTTTTTACACCCTTTTTTCTTCTTGGATACCTACATTGCTTGCGGGCATTCAAGGCAGCCCGATACAGAATCTCTTGAAATTCCTTTTAGAATGTAGTATAGAAACAAGAACGACACAGAAAGGCACCTTTCCTTTTACTTGTATTAAAAAAAAAAAAGGAGATACGATATATAAGGCGGGAATTAATTTTACAAAAGAAAGTTATATACTTTGAATTAATCACAAAGCCTCCTCAATCATATTTTTTCTCTTAAATTATTCCACAAGAATTTTGACCGCTTAAAACTACATTGGGCTACGTTCACACACGAATTATACGATGCACCTGCCCTTGTAGGAAATGGACGATTAAAGTGGGACTATATATATACCTAAGAGAGTATCTTTAGGGTTTATATATATATATATATATATACACACAGAAAGAAACCAACTCATATGTTTCCCTATACATATATCAATACTGTTTACAAAGCCAAAATACGCTAACAGCAACGAATAGAACTTGCTATAGTAAGAGTACAGCCAGTTGTTTATTGGATATATATTAAAATAAGGTACAGTCTAATTTCAACCGATTACGTATTCGCCTTGAGAGACAACTCGCATTTCGTCCTTCCCGGGTAACTAAATTATCATGCTCTTATGGCCCGCGGAATCGAAAGTCTAACATTTAGTTCGATCTCAGTAGTGTAATATATATATATATATGGTATATATATAAACACGCGTACAGATCTTCCAGGAATTTCTACCTATTAGGTATGTTGCTTCAACGTATCAAGACTCTATATCTATACATACCAGTATATCTTAATATGGATGATTTACCATACCGACGAAAATCCAGGAAACAATCATGGCGTTGAAATTACATCTTTGCATCAAAGTTTACCGCAGAAATTATCGTTATTTCTCATCATGCATCCGTGACGTGAATTCGAGCGAAGAAATTTGTATAGTTTATTATTTACCGCTTGTACCAATAGCCGCCATTTTGGTGAATTGTCGAATTATTATACGCTTGTTAAACGGTATCTTTTTTTTTTTGGATTATTTATTTAAATTTGTATTCAGTCTTTAAAGATGAACTTTGTTACAAGCAAGAGAAACGATGATGGATTCATCCTAGATTTTAACCAAGAAATATTTGGAGGCGAGTTATAGGTATCGGCTCTAGACTCTTCTAGGGAATATTCACTGTAGCGTCACTTCCGGGCACAACGTATTCTCAGACCCTCCCTCATCCGGTTCCGATTTCTATTACTTTGTCGCACTGCTATACTATATATATATATATATATATATATGTATATAACACACACATATATTTCTTGCATCAAAGAATAAGGGACGTTATATTCACATAGCTTTTTTAAGAAGAAAAAGAAATAATAAAAAGACATATATTTTTCTTGAGCAATAACTTGATTTCGTTAAAGAAATTAATTGTACTCGGTAAAAATCACTCGGATACCAACTTTTACCTCTGATTGCTCAATTTCGTCTTACTTTTCTTGTAAAAAAGAAAAATTGCTGGATTATTTTCTAAAAATAAAAGTCCACGCAAACGTCCTCAGGTATGATAAACTCGTAACGGAACTGTGCATGCTATTCCGGTAGCTTCTTTGGATGATGCGAATAAAAAAAAAAAAAAAAGAAAATGATTCAGCAATAACAGCAACCACCAAGCAGCAATATATTCCTCTTCCCTACCATCAGCAACGGTCGCGTCCCAATGGTTTTAGCTGCATATGGCTCAGATGGTTTGATGGTGGGGATCGACCCAGATATCAGTCTTTCGAAGGCCCTACTACCGAACGGCACAACTTACCTGTTGAGCAGTTGCGGCGTCGAGTTAATCGACGCTCGAGTATAGAGCGTCGCGACGCGTAATATCGGCGGGAACGTCGTAAAGGATAAAATATATCGTGAACGATCCTAAATAATACAACCTACTGTTATTACGTAAAACGGATAAATTTTTGGTTTAAATTGAAGAATTTTTTATCTCTCGAGTGCAATCTGTTGATCTTCGTATAACAGTGTATCCAATTGGATGAATATTATTTTGTGATACAATATAGGAACTTTATAACAATATCAAAGCTTTGTACATTTAGGTATAGCTTGATGGTTAAGGAATTTCGTATTCGTTGCGCAAAAGGAATTGCGTACTTTGGTGTGTACGTAGCCTAAGGCTTCGATTCTTGTTTCACACGTTACTCGAGCCTGGCTTCATGACGTAATGGACTATTGGATGATTTTTTTTGCATAAATTTTATAAGAGACTTTTATAGAATTTTGGTAATTAACTCTTACAGTCGTTATAGTTTTTCTTTTTTTCGTACTTTTACTGTCGTTTATAGATATAAACGTTTTTCTAATTAATTTCTGTATTCATTATGACGTAGAAACAATTGTTGATTATTGTCAATACTGTGCAATCAGTCAGGAGCACGGAGCGAAATGGAGTGATTCTAGTTGCGGTATTTGCTCGCAATAAAAATGTCACAACACTTTCAATTTCTGATTACTGAGCCTGCAGCTGATACCAGGCTCAGATAGGAATCGCAAATCGAATTACGTAAGAGCGTTCAGTTTCTCCAGAGAGTTCGCGGCCGTGTCAATGGCGAAATCCTATAGATCTTTCAAAGCGTCACAGCATCCAAAAGGTCCATTCTGATTGTACCAATGAGTCATGGCCTGCGGGGACATAGGTGTACCCTGAGTACAATTTGATTTGATCCGGTCCATAGAACCGCTCCTCAATTGTTAACAGGGTCATACGTGTGTATATATTTTTTGTACAATCATCCATCTTTCTCTTTCGCCCCCGCCCCGCCCGCCTAAAAAAAATAAGATCACTCAAGTCATTATTAAAAGTGTCAATATAGTCCGTGACGTTATTTTTATTCGTCCATTCAAACTATACCAGCAGACTAACCTAGCCAACTGTGAATTCTATCGCAAGTAGCGGAATGGCTGCTGGATAAAACACTTTGGAACGAATTTGTCGTTCTCAAAGAGAGAGCCCAGTATTTGGATTTTTATCGACCTTGCCAGAATGGACAGTTAGATCGTACCTATTTCCTTGTACGTTTTCATTTTTTTTTTCAATTATTTTAGTATATAATATGACATGGGAGCTGTATGAAAATGAACTGGAGAAAAGTGAAGGCAGGTTCACAGGTATGCAAGGATCTTTTCTCAAGACGTAGGAAAGTTTTGTTTAGACCTCTACCATTCGGAAGATGAGACTCTAGCCGACGCGATAATTATAATTAAACATGCATATTGTTCTTCTGCCGTAAATCCCACGAGAGTCCTTCGCTTCGTTTCTTTCTCACGACTCCTTCTAACTGAGAGTTGTGTGCCTGAGTCGTGATGACGATGACGATCATGATGATGATGATGATGATGATTGTACTGGTGCTGGCGATTATAGTAAAAACGAAAAGGAAGCTCTTCTCTTGCTGATCTACTTCTTTCTCCATACATTATATATCCATGGGTTCTTCCTTCGTTTTCTATAAAATTGTCAAGCAGCTTCCCATAATCAGCTGCATCTTCCTCAGGACCATTATCTATTTCTGTATGGAATCTTGGACAGATGTTCCCTCGATTTCTCCTGAAACTTTTATTTAATATTATTATTTCTATTGCGTGAAATATCACTTTGTTTTCGAGCTAACCTCATTTTATTAGCTTACACGTGCATCTTGCAGCAGCCGTTTAGATTTCCGGTTTTCAGTTAGCACTCGAGAGAATTCTGTTTTTGTATAATTTTTAGATCTTTTGTTGTTGTTTTATTTGAATCAGTGATTCGAGATGCTGACTCGCCTATGTGCTGCAGTCAAGTCGAGGATGCGTTTTTGTTTGGAACTTCAGTGAAGTGCTTTTATTTTGGATGATCATTTGAAACTTGAATATATAAAAATGGAACGTGAAGTTTCGGACACCGAGGGTGTCTTCTCCAAGAGACTGTCCAGCAATTGGGCTGAACTTCCTAGGACGCTCAGGAGACGTCAGAAACATCGTCCTGAAATTTTAAGTCAGTTTACCGATTTTTCGGAATCGTCGGAGAGCGAACTTCGCAGGAGCGATAATGACAAGGCTGTATCGCACGGTCAGCGATTGCTGAAGAGATCGGAATTTTTGAGAAAATTTGAGACCAAAGAAATACAAAGGAACGAGGGTACGCTGGGAGATGGAAAATCGTCGGATAATAATAAAAGACAATTGGGGAATATTATCGGTATGGATGATGATTACAGAAAGCATTATGAAAATTACGATTCGAAAATGGCGCGTCAGAGAAAAAATTTCGCCAACTTCGGGATGAAGTTTGAACGAGACTTTAAAAGTATATCGGACGAGGACAGAAAGACTAATTCACCTGATAGTCTTCTGGTTAAATCGTCAGAATCTGACTCCAGTAGTGACGAGTATGGACATACCGATGACTCTGGTGCATTTTTGGAAAAAGCATCGAACTTTGAAAAAGTACCCAGACCCAAATACGAAAACATGATAACGTCCAGTGAGAATAATTCGCACAGTAGATTTGGAAAATTCTTTTCTAGTAAAGAGAGTAAGAATAAGAAATTAACGGAAAGTCATTTGGAGGAAAAAAAGGATTTAAAAAGAGTGCCCAAAATTATAAACCGTCCAAAGATCAAGGAATCTACGCAACAGGACTCCTTGCAGCAACGTTACGATTACGAAAATATTCCCAGAATCGATGTATCGAAATTAGATCAAAGATCATTTTTGAATCCGATGTCTCAAAGGCCTCAAGGTCAATCGCAAAAATCTTCGATCGAACGAAACTTCAAGCAGCCCACAAACGAGCAGCTGCGCCTGGTGGAAAATTCGTATCTTCAAAATTCACGAAATTTGCCAAATTCTACAAACGAGTCAAATTTGGAATCTAAAAGTTTTCAATTACCCTATAGTCAGCGACAACCAACGATCGAAGAGTTGCGACTAGAAGGACTCATTCAGGATTTCTATAACAGCGACCAGATGTCATCGCGAGCCAACGGAGAGCGAAAACATTCAAAGATGGAGACAATCACGGAAGAAAATGCAGACGGTAGTAAATTGAGCGTGCGAGAAATTTTGAAGAGATTCGAAGAGCTCAGAACCCAAAATCAGATGCAGATGGAAGAGAAAAGCAACGACAGGACATTGTCAACGATCCAAGAGACTCTAAAGAAGCTGGACGAGAAGGTCAAACGCTACCAGATCGATAAAAAAGTAAATCCCAGCACATTAAATTATATTTTTTAAAAGCACACTCAAAGACCATAAAACAAAAACGAAAGAACCAATAAAATTAGCAACCTCGTTAAATAAATCATTATAAATAAGCAATACTCAAGCATCCAAACAGGTGTAAGAAATTCCAAGTTCTCCTTTCACATCCTACTCTCTAGAAAATGACTATCAAACGCCTATAGTAAAGAAATTTTATTTTCAACAACAAAAAAAAACACTAATTTTAAAACTGGTCATCCAAATACTGACGATCCAATCGGAATAGACTCCAGCATCCTATACCACGGTGCAGAATAGAATTCCAAGACTTCTTGCTACTAACTGTACCAGCATCCCAAGATGCACCTCGATGCATTTAATTATCTAGGTCAGGGTCGTCATCTCTGCATTCTTTATACACTCACAGGCATTCACGCACCTTTTCCCCCATCTTTCGACGCCCGCTTATAAGAAATTAACTAAGTAATAATATTTCATTAGAAATTCTCTTCCTGAATTTTTATCGAATTCCCATAATGCATTTCTCTATGTATATATCCACTGGTCGTTCCTGGTTGCGTTTTTTTAACGATTGCATGCTAGGTGCGTTCCATGTAAACATGCAGTTTACGTATCAACTGCATAGCAGATCGTAGTAGCCAGCGTGGAGAACGGGACAAGTATACGAGTGCACGGAAGAACTTGTTTTCTTGCGTGACATAAAGAGAGTGGTATATATCTATATATAGTGTACTCAATATATACAGTATAATACATACACTTATATACTCGATAGTAGAACATACGATACAGGTAGTTTCATTAAGTTGTATAATACAGACAGATCGAAAGGCATACTTGAATATACATACCACAGAAACAGTGCATATTGTTTCCTTATAAAATTGAACAATGACTTTCTGACTTTTATTACATAAATTGTTATTTGTGATAGCGAGAGCGAAAATATGTATAATTAAAAAAAAAAGATGACTAATTGAATTGTTTTTCATTGTTACTTTCAGACCGAGCAGAAGCCAGCGCACAAGTCGATCCACCATGACAGCCATGTTTCCCAGATCACAAAATCAATCCAATCACAAACGAATCACAATGCGCCGTCGCACAATCAGTCGAATCATGTTGCTATGAGCAATCATGAAAATCATTCGCCACCCATTCGCATTCCAAATCACATCACAGCTACCAATCATATGAATAACTTGAACCATCAGAATAGTCATCAGAATCAGCACGCTAACCATAATCAGAACCAGATTCAAAGTCAGGAATGGAGGCAGCAAGAGGACACGGCCAGGATACAGGAAGAGAGCATTTACGAGAGTGGTCCAGTTGTTAATGACGGGAAACATTCTCTTTTACAATACGCCATGCTCAACTTCCGGCAAAGTACCGAAAAGTATGTATACTTTATATGGATTAGACTTTATATTATATAATCCCTCTAGGAATTACCGAAAAGTCAATAAACAGAACTCGAAGATCAATATCAGGACAGACAACGGGTCTGGTGGCACAGTGGTTAGTGCCCTAACTTGGCAGTCCGGAAGTATCGAATTTGATCCCCGATCAGAACTCATCATTTTTCGAAAATTCCTAGCAACCCTCAGTGCTCTCTGGCGGCTCGTATAGAAATTAATTTATAGCGCGTTAAACCGGGCAATCCTTATTTATATGTGTGTAGATATATGGAATGATCGATAGAGGATCGATAAAGTCGTGTTAGAAATCTAATTGATATATGCAGTAGGTACGGATACAGTTATACATAATTTATTGGGGACAAATTGAAGTTTCGACTTTCACGCTAAAAATGTGTCTATGGAATTCATTGTGATCTCTATTTTATAAAATGATATTTACCACTGGAATTTCGAGATTTCATTATCTCACCTCTCTTTCTTTTTTTCTACCACGATCGGTGTATTTCAATTAGAATGAAATTAACGTGGAATATCGTAATTAGCACCTTACGCAAGATACTCCAGCACACAAGTCGTGTTGAGAAAGCATAACACACGGCAACCATAGAAGATTCCCCGATAGAGTATAGCGTCAGACAAGAAGGCATTCTCCGTTATCTTCTTCATTTCTCCGAGTGAAGTCCGGCACTACAAACGTTTTGATTCTTTAACAAACAAAAAAAAAACATGTCCGAGTAATTAACAAAGCGAGGAAAAATTTTTAAAAGGAAGTTTCATTCGATCGATAAAATTTTACAGATTCGAGATGCTGAAGACGGCAGATGGTTCTATAAGTGGTTCCTTGAAAGTGATAGAGTCCCTGAAGAGCAAGAAGAAGAACAAAAAGAGCAAGGGTCAGCAAGATGGTGCCGAATGGACGTGGAAGGAACAAGTTGATCTTGTCAAGTACTCGGCAATACCAATTGAGCAGAGTTTACTCAGACTTGATAATGACTTGAGCTCATTGGCTGTCGAGTGTTTCCTTTGTTTGATGAGATACATGGGAGATCAGCCATTGCCACCGGATATGAGTGAGGTCAAGTGTGTCTACACTATACTGATGGTAATTATATCTAAAAACCTTAATGGGTGTCCTCCTGAAGCGTGTATGGATTTTTTTTTATTACCTTTTTCTTTCACTTTCATCCAATCAGCACTGTCACAAATATGAACCATTGAGGGACGAGGTCTACTGTCAACTGATGAAACAAACGACCAACAACAAGAGTCCAAACCCTGACAGCTGTCAAAGAGGCTGGCGACTCTTCAGCATCGTAGCTGCTTATTTTACTTGCAGCGAAGGACTCAGGCCGTACTTGACGAAGTATCTGGAAACAGCAGCATATGATAAGAGACGTGCTTATCACGGCACGGCTACGGTCTGCTTGCAAAATTTGCGTAAAACTGTGAAATACGGCGGCAGGAAGAATGTACCCAGTGTCGAAGAAATCATGGCGATTAGCGCTGGTAGAAATGCCAAAAGACAAATTTACAGACTGCCTGGTGGTACGGAACGTGTTATCAACACCAAATGTACAACTGTTGTTCAGGTAATGGAAAGAAATTACCTGATTGGTAATTATCGATTATTGATAAGCTGACTTATATATGTAACTTAATACCTTTTGTCTCGACAGGATGTTATCGAGGAAATGTGTAGCATTATATCAGTAAGAAATCCTCATGAGATGGATGAATTTTCGTTGTACTGCATTGTTGATGGGGATGCATTCACTATGCCTCTTGCTAGGGACGAGTACGTCCTTGACGTGACGACGGAGCTGCACAAGAATCATCAGGTGTTTTACCTGATTTTCTGCAGGTGCGTGTTAGGCTGCTTTCACATGAGCTGGAAAGTTCGAGAGGGAAAGATTGATCCTTTAGCACGAGAAATTTCACTTATCTTTTTCCTCTTGCATTCCTTTTCAGATCCGTTTGGTATTATCCGCTTCGATTGGACGCGGCCTTGTACATTGAGGTCGTCTTCAATCAAATAGCTCCGGATTATCTTGAAGGTCTCCTATTGGTGCTACCTGGTGAACATTTACCAGAAGAAATTATCGTAAGTGGTATATATGTATGACGTAGGACAATCTCATCTGATTCGATCCTGTTGATCACGGTTGAATTTTTTTTTATTTTCAGTATGACATGGCTCAGATCGCCGCCCTTTTGCACAGAGCAGCGGATATGACGCACGAGCCATCTACGAAGGAGATAAAATATCTACTTCCGAAACCTGCACTGAGTCTACGTGATCCTCGACCTCAGCAATGGGCCAACATGGTTCAGCAAGCTTGGAACAATGTACAGCACACTGCACCTGCAAGTTGCAAAGCGCAAGTGCTGGGTAAGTCAATAAAAAATAGATCAAGAGTATGCAATTTTTATCTGAATACGATTTTGCAGAAATCTTATCAAAATGGCCGTTATTCGGGTCGAGTTTCTTTGCCGTGAAAAGAGTGCCCGAAGGAAAGGAAAAGGGTGGTGATCATATTTTGGCACTGAACAGACATGGTGTCCATTTCATTGATCTGGTCACACACGTAAGTCCCATTGAATCTATAAAGAAAAAAACTTATATATTCTTTTGTCTAATGATTCAATGATTTATCCAGGAAACTCTTTACCATTATCCTTATTCTGAAGTAATATCGACCCGGAAGGTCAAGTCGGAAGAAGGAACTTTGTATTTGGACATGAAGTGTGGTAACTTGATGCAACAGCGAATCACGAGGCTCCAAACGGAACAGGCCCACGAGATTTCACGACTGATACGACAATACATAACGATGGAGCAAAGGGCAACGAACAGCCAAGGTGCTGGTATTGGTTTTGGTCCACGATAAAGGCGCAACAAAAAAAAAACAAAATATTAAAGAGAAGAAAATTGATCTGACAAGTAGAAATCGAGGGCGTGGCTAATTAAACAAGGAACGCCCATCGTATTTGCTTTGTATTATTTATTGTGAAGATTGTTTAAACGGCGAGAAACGTTGCGAGAAAAAAGTATAGATATGTCCTAGATAATAATAATAATGCTCAAGTTGTTATCGAGATAAATTTTTTTTTTTTTTGGTTTCTGTAAATACGTCTAGGAACGGATAGTTATTTACGTTTAGAAGACACGAATTACGCGTTGACGTAAAGAAAGGAACAAAAAAAAAGATCCGAATCCCTCGGTATTCGATATTCAGGATAGGTTAGTTTCATATAGAATTATAGGATTAAGGCGCGTCTCTATTCACATTCTTCGCCAATGCTCATCAGTCCTTCGTCTTCCTTGTTGCTTTTGCGTCTTCCATTTTGCGTTGCGCAACGAATATATTTCTGAAGAATCGAGAATGTATGTAGATACGTAATGAGTCGTCGGAATCGAATTTATAAGATAAAAATAAAAAGGAGAAGAAAAAAAAAGATGGCCAACGTGTGTCCAGTATAATTAAAGTTGGCCTGAAGTCGAACTAACTATATTCAATAGAAAAGTTGCAGCCAGTAAGCATTCAATTATAATATTTGACAATTGTTTATTTATAAATTGTAAGAAAAATTTACACGGTGGAATGTTTATTCCACGAGAGACAAATATAACTGTACTGTCATAACGATTTACAAAACTAACACGATTAATATTATATCATGACGATACTTTATATGAGAGCGTACGATGTACTCGTATGTCCGTCACGCGGATGACGTCACGTAACATTAAATCTTTATATACCAAAACAGAGAATCGCGAATTTTCTCGCCTTAACGATTAAATAGTTTACGCGAAATTTTTAAAGGTTCACCCAATTTCCCATTTACAGATAAGTCTACTAATTTCCACCTGTAAACAAAGGTAAACTCCGTCATACCGGTCTGCTATTATACTACTGAATGAAAGAAAAAAAATTTTTCAAATGAAAATTTACGATTTTTTCATTTCTGATTGAGATATGGTCCTATTGTATCCAAATTGGGTCCTTTTGTTCCTTATTTATTTTCATGGGGCCAGTTGCTCGCTGTGTGACGAACATATCCAGGATCCGTAGGTGATGACGGAACTGTTTGAGTTCCTGTAGATGTTTGCAGGGCACCAAAAGTATCCTCGAGCACTTCCAAGTCCTTTGAGATTCGATTCGTCCTTGCGTTTCCTGCTGTTGCTGTTCCAAAAGTGACGTCACGATCCTTTTTCAAAATTCCCGGTGACTCACGACGTATTCGGGTCGGCACGTTGTCGTACTGACTGGAATCTGAATACCTACGATTATAGGAGGGTGTATGAGTAGTCCTTTATATCCTGATATACAGGATATATGAAAATCCTTTACCTGTAATCCTCGAAACGATCATCGGTATAGTCACGTTCGACCTTCATGATTTTCACACCGGGATTAAGGATCTTGGCAAAAATCGGTTCACCACGTTTATCCAGGCTGGTTGGGAAGCGTGGAGTATCCACTTCATCTTCAGGTCGTTGATAGACATCCTGAACTTTGAAATATCCTGGAGGACCATCCGCTGAACGGTACCTTTCATTCTCGCGAAAATCATTTCTCGCTATTATAGATCTTGATGATTTATCAGGATCACGATATCTCTGAGAGTCACGGAACGGCCGTGAATTCTCAAAATTTTGAGAATATTCACGCAGCTGTCTCTCCACGTTTTCAAATTTGCGATTTCTTTCTTCCTCAAATATATCAGTGGCTCCTGTCTGAAGATTTCCACCAGCAGAATTCTCCACTTCCCTTTCCGGTTCCCGTTTAGTGTGTTTACTGTGATTTTCAGAAAGATCATTTGATCTGTCAAAGGCCCCATTGACAGTCCCATTGATCTGCCTAGTTCCATTTTCCAAACTCTTACCAGCCTTCCCACTATTAGCCTGAGTCCCAGCATCTTTCTCCATCATCACCAAAGCAGTCGCACCCGACTTGGCTGTCAATAAAATTTCTCAAAATATCATGAAAGTCCAAATAACCTAAACTACCCCATTTCCACGATCACCATTTCTGATACACGAAAAATACCTAAATCTTTATCAGTAAGCGTCTGAGTAGCATCGTGCTTCTTCTTCCTGCCAATCGGTTTGATCAGCAAGTCAACAATGAAGACAAGAGCTGTCAAAAGGCAAAGAGCTCCGAGTACAGCGGCATTGTCAACCAGATCCTCAGGGACACTGTCAATCGACGCCAATGACAACGAACCAACGATACCAAACAAGACAACGCCCAGTCCGAGAAGTAAGAATTCCTTAAGAAAAATAATCAAGAATAAGCATAGCAAGGAGACAGCAGAAGAAATCTGAAGGATGCAGAGACACGATCATCCAAGATAATCAAGTCACCCCGATGACTCAATCGTTCTTATACTTGCATAGGGATTACGTGGCTAATAGACGCGTTACGTATTTACTTATTGCGTACTGAGGTGCGTATATGCATATACTATATAATATAAAATTATATATATATATACATATACTATAAACACCATTAACCTTGCCGGTCAATGCCGATTTCTCGGGCAACTTGTTGTGTCGCTGAGTTTCCCACGTTCTGTCGCTGACTTATTTCTCAAAGCATGATCATTATTGTAATTACAAACCCAAGAGTTGCTCCGAATTATATTTATACGATTATACAAGGAATTCAAGAGACTCACCGTTTTTCTACCACGTAACTCACCGCTCGCCGCGCCTACCAGTAGACCTGCGGTTACTATCACGTATCCTCCGCAAGTTGCAGTTGCAAGTGCAGCACCTGATGAACAATGGTTGCAACAAGAGACAGAGATTTAATACGCCATTGTCTCATGCGATGAAATAATGCATAAGTAAATAAGAGAATATGGTATTACCTATGGTGCCCCATGTTACGTTATTAAGCAATGACCATTCTCGACTCCTATTTCTTAGGTAATGAAAAACTCTTCTACTCTCATCATCCGTAACGCGAAGAGCGACGACGCAGGCGATGCAGAGAAGCTGAGAAAAATGGAAAAAAAAATTAACATCTCACTACTTTTTAATCAGGAGAGTGATATAGCACTGTATTAAGTGAATTTGAGCAACACTGTTGCTCGAGTTTTAATACGTGAGAATTGTTTCCACGTTTTCTACAAAACTGATTAACACCAGAGAATAGAATTCGACGATGCAACTTTGTTTTGAAGATGTGAGACATTTTTTTAGAATTCAAAAACTTAGGATTGCCTATAACTTTTGTTTTTGGATTTCAAAACATATACGTACCACCTCGACGATTCTGACGTAAACTTTGCGATTCCACATTTTTGATCGATTAGAAATTTAATTAGTTTTATGGATATTATGGTAGTAATTCAATTACTTGATGGAGCGTTGATGATTTGTCATTTTTAAAATAATTTTTTATTTAAGGAAAACTTTATCTTGATTTTCACGTGAATTATACCTTTCGCTAAACAACCAAGTGTCTTCAGTGTATATTTTTCACTAATGGCAATGTCTCACTATCGCAGGAAGTCCAAAGACACGAAATGAGAATTCTACTATGGCGGAGAGTCAGACGACCGGACATTCGAATTGCATTGCTGAACGACAACTGAAGAGATACGCAAGGTGAGTTCAGGTTGCAGGCCGTGTCGCGTAATAAGGCGTGTGTACGCCTGCGAACAATACTATTATCACACGAAGCAATGGCGTAGGTCGTTACGAGAATATTTTAGCTTTCCTAGAAACCCAGTTCAGATAAGAATAAAGTAAATGGAGTAAGCCTGAAACTATTGATCGATTCTACAAAATTATTGATTCAATCAGGTAGCCTTGAAATTTGTATTAATTTAATTCAAATATTAAAGACAAAAAAACAATTATGAATTCTTCATTATTATCTTAAAAAATTCGTAAATTCCTTCTGGAAACTTTCCTATGGTAATAATAATCACAATGATATCGTCTGGATTTGTAATGTCGACGAAAATACGAAAAATATCGTTTCCTTGCAACAATGTATTTGGCCGTTACGCTTAGCTAAGGCTCTTCCGTAACGTGTGCATTCCTGTTTGGAAATTTCTCTGGGAGTAACGAAGATCCTCGTCTTGAATTTTCTATAGAAACTGTCTGGCAGAGTTAGCCAATAGAAATTAGGTATTTGCCCAACAGTACGATATTATATACAGAATGGGAAGAGTCGACAGATCTTATTGGAGTATGTCGTGGCAAGGGATGAGAGGATACGCCAATCATTGAGCAGGGGTTTATTTTATTGGAACGAATCTTGACATCTGGCAATCTGACTACAACGCTTAGAAAAATGCATCAGTCGCTTGTGAGCTCTTACGTAGTTTAGAGCGAGGATGACAAATATATTTTGATCGAAAACGTGATCGAAGCTTTTGGATGATTTATCGTTTTATAAAATCATTTTCTACGTCGATGATTAAAACTCGTTTAAGCATCGTTGACGGTCTTGGTGAAAGTGAAAATTAATTGGTGTCTATAAAAATTAATTAATAAAAGAAAATGAAAAAGGATATCAAGGACATTCGTGATGAAGGAACAGTGATCGATCAGGATTTTGATCCAGGTACGAGAAGCGATCGTAAAGGATCATTGGAAGATGAGAATCGAATTCGTGATAATATAAAACAGACTCGTGGATCGAATAAGAAGCAATCAGGTATGTTATCGTTTGATGTAAAATAGTAGCTCCAAATATATCTATGTATGAATAAAGAATTTCTGTCGATACAGATAAAAAAAATAATCACAAAAACCGATCAATCAATCGATCTAACAACGATCGCTTTATGAATCTGGCTGCTCAAGTAGAAACTAGCAGACAGGTACTTCAGTTGATGACAGATTCGAATTTTACAATAACGCAAATAAACGGCCAAAGAAAACTGGGTGGCCCACCGCCAGGATGGGTGGGAGATGCACCTGGTGCTGGATGCGAAGTTTTTGTTGGAAAAATACCGAGAACGATATACGAGCATGAAATTTATCCGTTGTTTCGTGCAATGGGTGAAGTTTATGAAATTCGTCTGATGATGGATTTCTCAGGTACGAATAGGGGCTACTGTTTCGTGATGTTCGCAAAACCAGAATACGCACGTCGGGCGATTCGCGAGCTTGACAATTTTGAGATACTTCCTGGACGTCGAATCGGCGTCGTCGCCAGTATTAATAATTGCAGGTTAACAATAGGTTATCTACCACCTACCGTAGAGAGCAAATTCGTTATCAAGGTACATAAACGATTATAAGTATTCATTGGTCTAGTTTCGTACTAGTAGTTAAAAACTATTTACTTTTATTGTTCTCGTAGAAGATCTACACCATCACCGACGACGTAGAGAAGGTAGCTGTCTACAGGAACTCTAACGGACAAGCAAAATTCGCTTTGGCTTCGTACAAAACACACAGAGGAGCTGCCATGGCTAGAAGAAGATTAGTACCAGAACGTGGTACCTTATTTGAAGGTTCGGAGGTCAGCGTCGATTGGGCTCATCCTGCTGTTTTCCCTTCGAATATGGTAAGATTATATTTTACCTTATTATTCGCTAGAATTTTTGTGCCTTTGCTACGAGCGAGGTGGGACTTAATAATGGCAAATGTCTGCGGCCATGAAACCGTTGACAATAATGGAAAACAATGATTGTGACCATTCATTGTCTCGCGTAAAATTGGCACGTGGGTAGAAGCAGTTATCTTACATATATTTATCATTATACTTAAACCTTCTCGAATTCTCATGGCTTAGAAACTTGTTTTCTTCGTTGAATAACCTTTATAAATTCTGTACGATTGGCCGCCATTAAATTGCGATCATTGGTTTCAAGGAAACAACTATCGATTAATCTCGTATTATTCGTTTTCTTTTTTTTTACTATTTACTTCAATTATACTTACGTTTCGCAAGCATTCTTCTCAGCGCAGTTATCTTCCTAGCATGATTGTTTCACTATTTCACAAACGATAATACGTAACGACCGCTGTTATGCTCTTTGAAAGTTTTAAACTGTTTTATTCGGGTAAGTAGTGCCACGTTGCGCCACCAGAGGGTCGCAGTGTTTGAATTTCAGTTGGTTAGCAAGCGTCGTTCGGACTGCATCAATCAGCTGATCCGGGCACAGTTGTGTATTTAGTAGTGTTCTTCCATTTTTCTTCTTGAATTTTGAATATAATAAGTAGAAATGGGTGACACTGTGAATTACAATAGCGAGTACTGCAATTATCGAAGTCCATTGTCGACCCGCTATGCGTCCAAAGAAATGAAATTCAACTTCAGCGAACAGCATAAGTTCAGCACGTGGCGTCAGTTGTGGATCTACCTTGCAAAAGCAGAGATGGTTCGTAAGCGGACGATTTCATTTTAACTATACAAATTTTAAGTAATTCATCCTTAATCATTTTCTGGCTTCGAATTTGTAACATTACGTTTCTATGATTCTTCAGTCTCCACAAATTTTCCCATCGATTGCAATTTCATTACAAAATATTCTTACGTGTCTGAAGATCTTGCGAAAATCTGTTGTTGGGACTAACGATAAGAGACCCCCTGGAGAAAGGTCAAACAGAGATCAAGAATCTCTTGCGTATTATGATAAGAGATTACAAAATCATGTATGAGGTTTTTTTTTTTTCCTTCGCTCGTAGCAATCGGACGTTTTTTGCTGTCTCTCTTTTTTTTGTGTTTTATTCTAATCTTGTAAGATTATTCGGAAAAGATTGAGGAGAGCGGAATTTGCGACGAGAGGGGAAATATTGTTATCACCACCACTATCATCGGTACTGAAGCTAAACGATGTGAGAATCGACGACGACCTCGAGATGAATATTTGGAACAGAAAATAAGAAGATATATTAAGGATGGACGAGCACCGGTTTTCTTGAACAAGCAAGACAGAATCGAGGATATTTCATCGTCGAAGAATGAAAAGAAAAGAATCAATGATAATTTAGATATCCATTGTTCGCTGGATTGTTTGGATAACTTTCAGAATGGCGAAGCCGAGTGGCTTCGGATTCCAGAGAAAAATTCTGATCGTGCAAATATTGAGAATCATTGTCGAGCAGAGAATAATGATTCTTTGAATCTTTTTGATAAATACAAGTTCATGGAATTAGCAACATCGGAAAATGCGTCTAATCAAATTGAGAATTTGTCTAATTATAAGAGTTTTGAGCGTAAGTCGGATGGAGATATTAAAGAATGTCAAATTATGGAAAATCAAGAAAAGTGTGGTAGCTTCGCTGAATATGAAAAATGGAATTCTGCCAAAAGCTTTGTACCACGATTCCCAGTGCAATCCTATAGAAAATCAGGCACGAATAATCCAGATAAACAATCGAATGTAAATAATGTAGGTGGAAATATTAAGAACAGTTTAAAAAATAAAAATTGTCGACAGGCTTTTCTTGAATTTCTATTGAACGATGCTAAGAATGATAGCAGCACTCGTCAGGAATATCCAACGATTTTAACAAACAGTGGAAAAAATGATATTCCTTTGATTTCTAACGATTCAATATACAATCCAAACTTAATTCAGAATCTTTATATTCAAGATGAAGCGCGTGTCTTATCGAATCTTAATACCAATTTTATTCCTTGGAATCAAAACAAGCAGCCAGCTAGTAACGTTGCATTCACTCATGCAGTCTTGTGCGGTTGTCAAAATCGCACTAAACCTTTTGGTGGTTTGTCTTTAAATTGTTCTAATCAAACAAACAATTTATTACCATCGCTCGATATTGAATATATTCCAAGAAACTCATACAATCATCATTCTCTTATAGGTGCTCCAATTCCTATTATACCATTGAAATATGAGTCCCCAATGCTTACTTGCAACAACACAAATCAAATCTTTGACAATTCACAGTCAGTAATTCTTGCTGATAATGCAGTTCCAAAAGGTGGCAGACCTATTCTTAATAGACCGTATGTCTAATTAAAAACCAAAATCATATTCAATCCTGGCTTCTTGTGCCAGAGACAAATGTATTTTTTTATTGTATATCGCACATACGTATATCGTCGTTATTCAAGTAGGTAACATATGTGTTCTTACTATTATCAGAATATTATTGCCCTCGCTCTATTATAATCTTTGAAATAAGAATGATTTAAAAAACTGTACCATAAATTATTTCTACTTTTATATAATCTATATGTCAGACTAATTTTCTATCTACATGATAACCATTGAACCGTATTACCTTTCTTGTACTTTAATGATGTCCTATTAATGAAATAATGTACGTAATAAAGAATGAAATAATTTTTTTCTATGTCAACTAATTGATATCATTAAAGAGTCCCAATATACAATATTCACAGTGCTAATTATCAATATTACTATTAAAGTTGGCTCAGTCACCAGCTGTTTTTGATTGTGACGTATTCGAAAACTGAAAATTGTAAAACTGATTAGTTTACGTTTGAGATATTTTCTTTTTACTTGACTCACAGCGACTTGAGGATGACCACACATTGCGCAATACTCACTCCATGTACGATGCTGCTTAGAGAAAGGAAGAATTGTTAATTGTTCTGTAATGATAATATATTTCTAATATTTATAAATAATATTATACCCTGGTAACGCATCCACAAGTTTTCTGTAAAACTTTGTTCTCCGCCGTATCCTCAGATCTGACAAGGTCGACTTTATTCTTTTTTTGAAAAATCTTACTGTTCCTTTTTGTCGTCGCATATTCTCTGCTGGAGGAACCTTCGCTGCGTTGACGGCTGAAAATGATTCCTATTGGTTTTAAAGTTTCTCTTTTTTTTTTGTTTCCCTCACATTGTTCCACTTTCAAAGACACTTGTATTTTCTTTATCTGAAGATTTCTCTTCCACCGTTTTCTCAGTCGGAAGCTGTTGTTGGTTCTCGGATACCCTCTCTTCTTTTTTCTCTTTGGTTGCTGATGTTTCTTCAACAACCTCAACGTTATTGTTCTTCTTAATTTCCTCCTGTTTATCTGACTCATTGAGATTTGCAGTCTTGTCTTCTTTGTTGTTGCTGCTGACACTTTGCTTGGGTGTCTGTGTGCGTTTGTTCCTTCTAACGTAGCAATTCGAAAGTGTCACTTTAGTGACGGTATCAGGAAGTCCTGCCAGTCTTGCAGCCAATCCAGAGCCGTGGGTGGGACAGGGACCTTGTGGAATAATTATCATAAAGGAAAGCCAAGGCTAAGAAAAGAAAATTCAGCAACGAAGCAATCAAGTAACCAGATTAGCAATTAATCATATAAGAGAATTATAATTTTACAAAATATTATCTGGATCAATCGTTATCATTATATTCTTACGAGTTTCATATACACGTGGGATTTTCCTGGACTGCCTAGATCTACATTCCTCTACTATTAAATCTGAAAAATCAGGTATCTCTTTATTCTCCAATTTTTTGCTTTACAAACACCAAATTCGACTTCATATTCTCACTCGTATGCGATGCTGACGTTGCAACATTTCTTATTACCGGATCCTCCTGTCGCTGCATCTCCTCCTGATGCACTTCGATGGCCCCACTGCACTTGCAGCTACCCAACGAAATTCATCGTTAGAAATCAGCAATGCTACCAGCAATAACTTTACTTACTCGCTGCAACACGATACGTTCAAGTCACTTTGCATCAAGTGCATTATCCTAGGATAAACAGTGCATCCTGCACATGCAGCAGGCCGTAGACAGGGGGAATAAATGGGGGTACAAACTGTTCTGGGACAGGTGCAAGTATTGTATCTTTCGACGTCCTGAGTCTGCAATTGAATTTTTAATCATTTAATCCCCTATGCAAATAACTGCAGTATTTTGACTTCCGCCATTATTACCTGAATCTCTGTATTCGATACGTTTCTCTGTTCCGTCTGCACTTCTGCAATCTCTACAGTTGCAACTGACGGTACGCTGCTCTGACAGTCGACGTATTGACGTCGACGTACCTTCTCGATTTTTCTATAGGCGTGACACATATCTATCGGATCCATTGCGTCTTCGATTATCGGTGCTTGTCTACAACTGCTTATACTGGTCGTTGCATCGTACTTTGATATCTGCATGGTAGTTAAAAATGCATCAGGAAACTATGAACTTTCTCTTGTTACCTGCATATTGCTTACGTCCGAGGTAACTGGTCGATTATCGTTATCATTGTGATAAAGAGTTCTTAACTGACCTGCACCGCAGGTGTGTGCAGCGATGCAGGGATAACACTTCATTGCTGAATTGCATTTTCGTCGCCAGTGACTGTATATCGTTTGGGGATGGAGGTGTTAGAAAAGTATTTTTTAATATTAATCTTTTTTACAGTAATACCTACACAAGTATCAGAAGCAGCTCGAGTAGGAAGAGAATAGCGATTATTAGACAGAGTGCACATGCTACCAGCAATCCCCAGTGATAACTGCGGCCGTATAGGTAAAATATTATTACGAGTCCTGCCGTGGCGAATAACAGGACACCCAGTACACTAAACACGAGCATCTAATCAGGGAGACGAATGAGTTTTGTATGACTTTTGAAGTTTCTCTGGTATACCGGCGAATCGGACATTCCTGTTCCTCCAAATTGACTGATCACGTCCATTGCCAGGATAAATACGTAAATGGACGTAAGGATTATCAGGAGGATCGATGACGCGTCTGTTAGGGGCGATGACTCCATAGCAGTCATGTAAACAACGAATGCAAACAGGACCAAAGTGACCAGCTAGTCATTTTTCAAAATTGTATTAATTTCTCGATTCGAAGATTTTGATCTTTGTTATTTTTTTTTATTACTTACCAGCAGGATTATTCTAATTGGCTCGACTCCTGAAGGACCACGAGGATGATCATCACATTCTATTTGTAAGTCTTGGGAGGGTCTGACATTTTTTGACTTTTTTCTCCTACCGTCGTTACTCTTTGAGGCCCAACCTGCAAAATTTATTGAACAAACTCAAAATTTTAAGGATACTCGAAACTCACGTTACAGTGTCTAACCACAAAAGTTCATAATTTTTTCGACTTCTCTTCTGGGAAATGTGCTTTTTCGAATTTCTCTGAAAAATCTTGTAAAAAGAAATTCGCTCACGACCAATCAATGATTCAATGAAGTAAGTCAGGTACTTCCATTCATTCCCCCATTTGTTTTGTGCCTATGGTTGTCATGGTGTTCTTTCTTATATACCCGGTGTGCAATGAAACGTCAATAAAATATTTATCCTCCACGATACCAGTACGTACTTACGATGTATTATGTAGTGGACCTTTGTAGTTCATAACATATAATGCATTGCATTACTATGTGCACTAGGTGCCAATTATGTGCTACTAATAGAAGGTAGAGCATTGCTAACTATTTCCTGATATTTTGCTGACCTATTTTTGTTGTGCAACGAGAAAGAGAAAAAAAAACGTAATCTCAATTACACAGCTAATTATTCCTAGTGATATTATTCTAGGACAAAGAATTACGTAAAGGCATAGCGTCAGTTTCCAATTGACAGTTATCGACGACATTGGACACTTTCTATTATGTACAAAGTTCAATGATACACGCAGTATAAAAGGTATTGATAAATCTGTTAAAAAAAGAAATTCAGTAGCCGTAAAGGAAGATCAAAAGGATATCCAGTAGGAAGAGAAGCGAGCAGACAGCTGCCAGTGCCATTGCCAATGTCAATCTCCATACTTCTACGATATCGTCTCTTTTGCTTATGAAAAAAATGCCTCCAGCTGCCATCAGGAACAGGAGAGTTCCAACGACGCCAAAGAGGAACATCTAGGAGAAGAAATGTATTTTTAAATTATCAATAAGAAATTACTAATAAGATTTTACCGGTGTGTCTGGAATGGGATCTCCACCAAATTGACTAATTATGTCAATGAGTGCTATAAAAAGGAAACTTCCAAAAAGTACAGTCAGGAGTATGGCTTCTTCTTGCTTGTAAGGGGAATTTTTGGAAATTGTGTATATCGTCATACCAAATAGAATCGTGACCAGCAGCTAAAAATGCGAAAAACTATGAAAATTCAATATTTTGTATGGGATTAAAATTTTTTTACGAATTGAAAGATCCGTATCGGTTTAGCCATTGGTAACGAGCAGGCATCGTCGCAGGGTCCTGCTGTCGTTGGGGCGCATCCTGGACCCAGACAGGACGGTCCCATCATTTTTGATTGAATAAATGAATTTCTTTGAAAATTTGGAGGCTGTCTTTCTTTCGGCCATTGGCGTACGTACGATTAAACGGCAAACTTCAGAGACGTAATTTCTTAATAGACTTGCCACATGGTTTAGGATTTATATATTTATTTATAAATTATAAATGACATACAAATAAATTGTTACACATTAAATACTTTAATTATAATCTATAGAGCATTAATTGACGACGTACGAGCGACATTCTGACGCCACGCCGACGTCGTATGGACAGAATTGCAATGTTTTGAAGAACTTTGGGTTATAGCGTTGTACCTGTCAAGTGTCGTGACTGCGATTTTCGGTCTTGCACTTATTCTTTTTAATTATCCTCACAATCAACTCAAAACGAAGCTGAAAGTTACGATTGATCTCACGCAGCCGTATACCGCATTCATTATCCACCTTCGTGCCTTTAATAATATGTCTGCTGTGAACACGCCTTTATTTTTTTTTTTTATATTACAGTCGACTCTGCATATTCGCGAACTCGGGCCGCTCTGGGGCTCGTGCCACGGTAGGGAAGTAGCAAGGGAGCGATATTATGGAGATTCTCCCACTTCGCCGTAATAAACCAAACGTTTGCTAGAGCGCAGGTAATTCGCGCTGAGAGACATAGAAGAGTGGTGCAAACCTTCTCCTGTCAGCACGAAAGCTTCGAAAGAGAGGTCAGGGGACACCCGACTGTACGAAGTGCGTTTATAGCGAGTCGACTGTACTTTTTCTGTTCCAAAAATGACCTACGCAGACTTAAATGTAAGGAGTACATCGACGACAAACACAATGGCGTTGAGAAACGCAAAAACTGACGACGATATCAACATATCCAAGTATTGTTTACTGGCGTATATGGAGTTGTACTCGAGCACAATGTATCTGCCGCCAAGATGTCGCCAATTGTGAACGATTACGCTTCCTGCGACGACGTGAAGAAACGCACCCACTGCCGAGAAGAGGATCGACTGAAACAAATGAAAATCATTATTTTGCGGTCGTGGACCGTCGCTGCAATGAAATTTAAATCGTTAATTGTATTTCGTCACGCGTTGCCACGCCTTCGTTCAAATACGTTGGTCTCGGACGTGTTTTAAAAGCGACAAGAAACGTCCCGTTAAAACACATGCACGAGAGCAGGTCTTGCTAGGACTGCTAATTATTCTATACTCTGCTACATCGATAAATGAGTCAGTCAGGTTTATGGACACGGTACGACTTGAGAATATGTAAGAGAACGAGAGAGAAAGAGGATAGGGGGAAGCAAAAAACGCGGCCACACACGAGCAACAACCCAATCCCTGCAAAGCAGCAAACCGTTCACGGAATGTCGTATTGCCGTGTAAATTGTTAAATCGTGACGCAACGAAATCCAACGTCGCTCAGTTGTGCAACCGTAAGAATTTACCGTTTTCTTTGGTATGCGATCGCCCATCAGGTATCCAATCAAGAAGATCATATTAATGATGATATATCCAGCAAGGCTGATATAGATGATCGCTATATCGTCGACCTTAACCCTCGGCTTGTAATATATCTGCTGGAAGGAATTTAATGGATCTACGATCAATCCCACAGCAAAGACAGCGAGGACCTGTAACATGATCGTAGAGCACGTGGAATAGCAATAGCTATAAAAACAATGGTAACCCCACAACAAAACAAAATACTCACCACTTCAACGATCTTAGCAATTATTGCCGTCGCGTTTAGACCATCGCTCTCCTTACCCCCATGAGAATTTTGTAAAGTCTCATCAGCCATTCTGACCCTTTTGTGCCTGCCTTTTCCGTCGTCCAGTTTGAACGTCTCACTCATGCAAACAAACCTTCTTCACACCCAGTCGGACTCCTTCTTATTTGTTCACCAACAAGAAGAAATCACGTAAGCAACTTAGAAAAGAAAAACAATCTACAATACAAATTCTATCCTAGCTGCTACTCCGTCCGTGTTAAAATTCTTATGCCATAGAACCACACCTTAGTCGACACCGTAAACAGACCAATGTTTCCAGTCAAGCTACCGCGCCTTTCAAAGCTTCACAACACTGAAGCGCATGTTCTTTCTCGATAGGATTTAAACACGCGAACACACTACGTATATATTATTCGATCTTTTACGTCTTATCAGTTTTTACTATGTGGGGCAGCCTGCTGCCCCCGTTCACTGTTGTGTTTTACTACGACCAACCCCTTCACGGCTACTGTATACCCGACGAGTAGCACTTAGCTAACAGCAATGGGCTTAGTTCCAGCAACACTGAATAAGTGTTCCTCGGAGAACAGCAATGAAGCAATAGGGTTCACGTTGCGAGTAGAACTGAAAACACGAAGCGTGACACCGTCTCACTAGGCTGCACAAGCCACTACGACGAATCAGTACGATAGCGCTGTCTGCGCCAGGTCAAAGTATATATATATATATATAACTGTTGTATATACTCTGTTGTATATACAACTCACAGCATAAGATTCAAGCTGTGTTCACAACTATCGTTACTGTGTGCGTTCATTCCTACGCATTCATACACGCTTCATTTTACTGTACTAGACTACGAGGATCATTATGACGACAGACAGTGTCGGATCACAGTATATATGTATACTGCTACACTCAAGATTGAAGCTGTAGCAATACCTGTCGTTATCATATACCTTCATTCCTAATGCGTCTTCACACATTTGATTTATTCACTGACCAATAGTACGCGACTATACTTATGTATAATCTCTATGCACTTATGTACAATAATGAAGTTGGGTGCGCCTATATATAATATAATATATTATAGTATATACTATATATTTTGTATCCGTTGGATCTTCACTCTTCACTATGCGATTACTCATCTTACTACGTTTTCAGCTTCATTCAACCTTTTGCGCATTGTCAGTGGATGACTTCTGGTAGTCAGACTATAATGATTATGGAATTTGTATGTACTTGGTGACGAATTAGACTGTATACGACTTTTTCAGGTCATTGATTAGTTATGTAAAATCGAGGCACGATATGCTTGGATGAAATCGAGGTGATGACCTTGTCCGAACCAGATCGTGCCATTGATCACTGGTATCATCCAATGGTTGATTGTCCTGAAAATTTGGAGAGAACTGTACCGTGACATAAGGAAATAGTGTACAGGCTGTTACAGTGCGTGAAGGAAATCTTTTTGGGTAAATAAAAAAAAAAAGGAAAAGTATTTAAACAGTACAGGCGTCCTTTCACGGTAGATTGGAGCCGAGTGGCGGATGAAGGTTATTATTATTTTATTAATCCGTTACACACAAATATTTTGGAGTATAGACTATGCTATAAAAATATAATAGTTATTCTTCTGTAGTTTCTTAAGGAACAGAATTGAATAATAACAAAAAATATCGCACGACTGATTACCGAGTTTGTATTTTAAACTGGGGTCAAATTGAGGTCAGATGCTTCTAATTAGGTTATTAAGTGGATGTGAGTTTTCGGGAGCGTGGGCGATTTCCTATGTCTCAAGGGTTAATTGGATTAATTGATGCAGCAGCACAGTCATAACGTTCTCGTATTTTCCTGGTCAACGTATAGTATACGTAGTAGTATTCATTCATTTATTCTTGGGTCATTGATCGGCTGCTGGTGTTTTGATTATATCTGTATATATGATTGTACGTATATCTATATGTAATATACGTATGGAAAATCTAGTACAGTAATTTTCGAAGAGCACAAAGTTGCCATTGACTCCTCGTATAAATGACTTTTTGGTAATCACTATTTTGGATCTTTGATCTTTGCTCCTGAGAATTTCTGCATGATAATGCAGTGCATATACTGTAACGGGTGTCAAGAATTAATGTCACGGTCAAGAAGACCAAATGAGCTGTGCGCAAGTGCAAGTCATGAGAATTTTCATTGTTGAAATTAACGTGACCTTATGTCTTAAGTTGTTTACGTATTCTCACGTCACACCTATTTATTATTTAGGACGAACTTGGATAATGGTGGAAGTCAAGAATTTTTCGCAAATTTTTTGGGGATTTTTTTTATATTTATTTGTTTGATACAATGTAGAGGTTTTTTAAGGCATTTTGGGTGTTAATTTGATAATGGAAACTATACTATTGTATATATATACACACAGAATTTGATTTTTATCAATTTTTTAAGTTTATTGAACATTATTACTTGCGATCTATATAGATCATTCATCCGTACGGATCTCGTATAAAATATTACTAGTTACGTGTATATGTGTGAAAGTATAATTAAGCACGTGATTCGGAGTTATTAAAAAAAGTTGCTTAGAAAATTATTTGTAATCGCTAGATTGTACTGACGGTTGAAAGCAGTTCTTTCAGTCATTTATAAATTTATTATTTTTGTTGTTGTTGTAATTCTCTCATTTCATATATTTGTCGTCGATGCACGGTAGAGAAGGGACGAAGTGAGTGGCAGTAACAGGTGTATCGTATACGTGTGAATTTTTGATTATAACAGTCGTCATGAAAACAGTCGCGTATAAAAAAAGAGAGAAAGAGATTAATTTCGCAGCACTTTTTGATTCGCATTCATTTTTTCTTCAAAACTTCATGTGCATCGCGAAGCAGTGTCGCAATTTTTTTGATAAAAAAAATAATAACGTCCTGCACTCTCTTATTGGAACTCCTCTTTAGCGAATTGCATGAAACTCAAAACCAAGTCCAAAAGATACGCCACGGCTTCGAAGATGCAAAGCGCACCAACTGCAAGACCAATCTGAAAGATACACGAAATATTGATGTGAATTCGGTGATTTTTTAATATTTTTTTTTTGTATTTTATAATTTTTCAAAATTACCTGTCTCTCCGACGACACGTGAATGTAATTGTGTTCGCTCATGTATCCGTGCCAGTAATGAAGGGCAGTGGCGCCCACAGCTGTGAACATGATCATCCCTATGAAATTCATAATGATTTCCTAAAAAAAGAAAAAGTAAAAAAATTAAATAAAACCAAAATAGTCTCGTAGTAGCCGAAAATTTTTTATTAGAATCGTTATAAATACCTGGAGCGTCTTTTTGTGATTCGTGTCACCAAAGCAATAAGTAATTAGCACTACGCTGGTGTATATGAAAAATCCAACAAAGACACCGGAAGCGACAATTTCTGCATCTGGATTTTTGTCTTCATTCAAATTCCACGTTCCACCGACACCCAAAAATTCTCCACCGTATCCGGTGCGATACAATATAAGGATGATGAGGTTTATCACCTAAAAACAAAAAAACGAATTTTATTTATTTCCATTATATTTTGAAAATGTCCTTTCTCGCAATTTCGAAAGTGTGCATTTTTTTCAATCCTTTTCATTTTTATACTAAAATAAAAAGCTAATTAATGCATGGATGATAGTGTTACGCATATCTATCTGTGCGTGTGTCATACACCGTATCGTTCTACAAACAGTGCATCTTATCACGAAACTGATATCAGACTAGGAATGATTCACCAAACAAAATGCTTCTTGAATGAGTTGTATTCCCGGTAATTTACGCGATTCTCGATTTTCACAATTGGAAATCAATTCTTGTCGATCGTTTCCAAGCAAACTTGAATTCCGCGAAAATTAAATATATAAAAAAAATTAACTTTGATCCCAAAGTTCACGTCACTTTGCTTACTTTTTATAAAATAAACAAAAATGCCTACAACGTTATCGCACGAGACTATATTAAATTTTGAAAGGGTTAATAAGGATTATCAAAAAATATATATCATATATGATTATAACGTCCATTGCTGATCATCTATTACAAAAATGATCTTGCGCAACTGTACACTGTGATAACTATAAATTTACGTAACGCTTTGAGATTTTCCTCACCAATTTTAGCACTTTAACCACTATACCGCCGATCGTCTGTATGGACACCATTTTGCATAAGTTTAACACGCAGCAGCGTCAAGGTGTATAAAACGAATGAAATCGAGGAGTGATTCTGAAAGTGAAACACTGAGAACCAAGCCCTCCTTATCTAATCAGATAAAGGAACGTTTAACAGGTCGGAGGGAGATATAAAATAGTTAGATATAAAATTACGTACGCGCGTGCGCATTTGCCTCTTTCCTATAATTTTACCACCCATGGCTAACAATCACGTTCATTTTCAAAACACACTAAGGAACTTGATCTTAAGTACCCACGAATGTAAATTGTAGGAATTGGGTCTGGCGATAACGCCGGAACAGATTGCCGAAATGGAGGCTCAGGTTGATAATATCGACTTTGACGCCGCAGCCAAGGAAGAAAAAGCGACGCGACACGACGTGATGGCTCACGTTCATGTTTTCGGTTCCCAATGTCCAAAAGCAGCGCCGATCATTCATCTTGGAGCAACCAGTTGCTACGTTGGAGATAACACAGTAAGGATATAGTCAAACATGATATAAGGATGGAGACAGTTGGAAAAGTTGCAAAACATAAGGAATACAGTTTACAAATATTCTTTTCTTTGTATTAAAGGACTTACTGGTCTTGAGAGATGGATTCGACATCCTCTTGCCAAAATTGGGAGCCGTTATATCTAGATTGAGTAAATTCGCACTGGAGTACCGTTCCTTACCAGCTCTTGGCTTTACTCACCTTCAACCGGCCCAGTTAACGACAGTTGGCAAAAGGGCGACCCTTTGGCTTCACGATTTACTTATGGACGAACGAGCACTGCGCAGAGCAAGGACGGATCTGAGATTCAGAGGTGTCAAAGGAACGACAGGTACTCAGGCGTCGTTTCTGCAACTGTTTGCGGGAGACGGAGAAAAGGTGAAGCGTCTCGACGCTCTTGTTACCAAGATGGCGGGATTCGAGAAGTACTATGCAGTTACAGGACAAACATACAGCAGAAAAGTCGATGTGGAATGTCTGAACGTACTCAGTTCCTTAGGAGCTACAGTTCATAAAGTAAGCCAAGCTATCCAAGTTAGTGGGATAGTCGCTCCATCAGTTTCGGACAACTTTGTAAAATTGTATTACTTAACTTTTCAGATTGCTAGTGACATAAGATTGCTGGCTAATATGAAGGAGATTGAGGAGCCTTTTGAAAGTACTCAAATTGGCTCAAGCGCTATGCCTTACAAGCGTAATCCAATGAGGTCGGAACGTTGCTGCAGCATTGCTCGTCACCTCATGACCTTAACGAACAACACACTGCAGACTGCAGCGACGCAATGGATGGAACGGACCCTGGATGACTCAGCCAATAGACGAATTACACTATCCGAGGCGTTCCTGTCAGCTGACGCTATACTGATGACACTTCAGAATATTACCGAAGGTCTTGTGGTTTATCCTAAGGTTATAGCTAGACACGTAGCACAGGAACTTCCGTTTATGTCGACTGAAAATGTCATTATGGCGATGGTCAAGGCTGGTGGCGATAGACAAGTCTGTCACGAAAAGATACGTGTCTTGTCCCACGAAGCTGGTGCTCAGGTCAAGCAGCACGGCCTGGACAATGATCTTGTTGATAGGATCAAAACAGAGCCTTACTTTGCTCCTATCTTGCCACAACTTGATGCTCTGCTAGATCCTTCGACCTTTGTCGGAAGGGCACCGGAGCAAGTCGTGGAATTCCTGGATGATGAGGTCTATCCTGTACTTGCACTTTACAAGGATATTCAGGTCGCTCCTGTGAATCTGAATATTTGAACTGATGGTACGGATCATCTATACTGGTTTGTATAAATAAAATTATAGATTTTTTTTTTCAATGTTAATATTTTGTTGTAAAGGGAGAACATTTTTCGTTTACGTATGCATAGGTATACAATGAAAGTGATTAAAGCAAGCATCGAATAAAGTGCGAATATGTTATATGCTTTTTTCGTCTTTAAGTATCATTAATCGCCTTTTACATTATTGATAATTAATAGTCAATACTCGTGGGAACGATTCTATTATGAACTGTGTCTGTGATAGCGAATTTGAGAGAGGTGGGCTAAATGCCGTAGAGACTGAAGAAAGGCTATTGACGAAAAAAGAAAGAGAGAAAAAAAAAAGAGTAAAGTCGCAAGTGAAAGTAACAGAACTGCTAATGAGGAGAGAACCTGTAAAGGAGTGAATGGAAAATAGTAGCAATATAAAGGAAGTAATTAAAACATACAAGAGAAGGCATTTCATGTATAATGAAAGTTAAATCGTTAGCGGTTCGATAGTTTGATATAAACGGATATCCGTAAAGAATTAACGACGGATGCGCATGTGAGTCATTAAGTTTGAGAATAGAAAAATATATGAGAATAGTCAGTCAATGTTTATTGTACATATATGATTCTTGTAACAAGACAATAGTAGTTGAAATAGCGTACAGCAAAGATGAGGATAGTTTGATAATAGTATAGTAATAGAACAGATAGTAAAAGAGAAATGGTAGAATAGTAGAATAGAATTTTATAGTAGTAAGCGATAAACAGTAGATAGTCGTGTAAACGAAAGTAGTTGCTGTCATGCAATAGTGGTTACAATTCCGCTAGTTATTATGTTTGTACTAGAATTAGATATCGATAGGTAACCAATGGTAATCACAGCTTTTATAAAATTATTGGTTGAGAGTGATGCGAAGAATTGAAAGAAGGAAAGGCAATAGAGACTCGAAGAGATCGAAGAATTGAAATTGAGGAGACTCAGAAAGGGCTAATCGTAGTGATTAAAATTAGAATAGAATGCAGGGCTGTACATAGTGTTTTTCATTTATATGAATTTAGAAGATACAGATTATAAAGGTATAGTTAAAGAATAAGTATAGAGAGACAATGAAGTAATGAGAAAGTAGACTAGAGAGAAAGCGAGTAGTGGAGACGCTTAGAGATAAAATAGAAGAAGTATAGGTATAGTGAAATGTAGAAAGAGAAAAATAGAAGAAAGATGAAAGGATAGAGATGTAGGTATACATAATCTGTCGATGAAGGAATGATAGTAAGAAAAAGAGAGAAAGAGATTGATAGAGCAGAGGAAGAATCGAACGAAGAGAAGGAAATGGGAAAATAGAAAATTAATTTAAATGTACTAATCACAGCATCGAGTATATCATTTCTTCATAGGACAAGTGTACAATAGATTAAGGATAAAGAGAAAGAGAAAGACAAAGAAAAAGATAGAAGGGGAAGAGAACGATAAGATCGTAGAATTTCTGGAATCATAATAAAAGTGAGAACAATATAAAACACAAAGGCTTAAGATACACAGGTGGAAACAGTTAAGAAAAAAGAAAAAAAGGATAGATGAAAGACAAAGATTAGAAAGTGAGTAAGGGAAAGATTCGTATAGAGAAGTTTGAAAGTAATAGAATGTAAAAGAGAAGAAAGAAAGTCAGAGAAAAAGTAGATGGTAGAGTGAGAAAAAGTACAGTAAAAAAGAAGATTGAAGAAGAAGAGAAAGTACGAAATAAAATAGTAAGACAGACGAAAAAGCGTATCATAGAAAAGATTCTTGGAATGACTAAAGAATAAAAGAAGAAATAGATGTTGGAAAAGGAAATAAGAATCGCAATGTTTAGAAAGTTTTATATAAAGTTTTTGAAAGGGAGACAGAATAATTCAAGAAACCTCAAAGTGAAACTTTATATATGTCGGTAAAGCAAAAGAATCGAGGTCAGGTCGGTGCAAGGTACAAATTGAAGAAGCGAATAGAAAGAGAGACAAGATAGAGGCAAGAGAAAAAGTATTGAGAAGGTGAAAGGAGTTCTAGCAAAAGAAGAAAGGAAAGTAAGAGATAGAGAATAGAAGTAGAGAGAAGAAAAAAGAAAGAAGATTTAAGGTGGAAAAGAATTCGTTATAATAGTAAAAATAGTATTGACAGTCCTTTGAAAGTGCCTGTAACAACAAGGTACTTTATGGCAAGAAGACGTAGCAAATTATATTTGAGATCGTAATACTGGTAGGTATTCAAGAAAAGAAGAGGAAGAAAGAAAGAAAAGATAGAATAGAATGTACAGAGTAGAAAGAACAGTGTGAGAAACGTTGAAAAGAGTAGAATTGCCAGAAAGTCAAAGAAATTAGGAAAATATGGAAAAGTGTAAAAGTCGAAGATAGAAAAGAATAGAATACAAAGAATAGTTATGAGAAAGTAGAATCTTTAGAGAGACGAAAGGATTTTGAAAATAGGAATATAGAGAGATAGTGAAAACATATCAGACAGTAAAGAAGAAGAGGGCCTAATCGGATTGTACAATTTTCTAGTGATAAACTAGAATGAACGTTGCAATTTCATTGAAGTGAAAAGGAGAAGCAGAACATTTTTCATCAAAACAAAAAAGACTAAACATAAAACTGAAGACACTTCGATGAAGTCGCATCGTTCATTAACGCAATAACTTTTATCAGAGAGTTTTCATGTAATGTAATTAATAGATGGTAGGCAGAGAAGCTATCACAGTGTGTGTAACAAAATGACAAAAAAAAGGGAATGAATTACTAAAAAAAAAAAGCAACATGACTGCCTCGAATTAGGAACTCGAAATTTGTCACATGGCGATTAGTCAAATCGAATATATACAAAGAAAGGTACATAATGAGTAGCTATAAGACACCAGTTGAAATTTTGAAGTGTTCCATGTGGTCGTAGCATACTTGTCAATTTCAAAAGTTCAGAGTTCACCGTATAACCTATATACGTGAACGCTGAACTGTCGAACGTTAAATGAAAGAACCGATAAAACGAAGAAATACAGAAAAAAAAAAGAAGAAAAGAAAAAGTTAGCCTGACAAGGAGTATAGACGTGCGGATAAAACTGTTGAAAACTTAAGGGTCAGGGACGTGTTCACTTCTTAGCAATGCGGTGCCCGGTGAAAGTGGTGCCACTAGTAATTTTTCCAGCTTCGACGAAAACAGCTAGTTGGTCACCAGCTTCGAGGTCAAGAAAGACAAGGTTGGAGCCGCCTCCAGGACCGGCGTTCACCACAGGATTCCAGTTGTTAGATTTGTTTGCTTTCATCTTGAGAGTCAAGCGAAGATCGGAATTGCCATAACCAGCAAAACCAATTTGATACGTTCCTGGACAATGGGTAGTAAACGTTCCAGTTTCAGCAACGTATCCGACGCCTTTATCCACTAGAGTTCTCGACAGCACCATCTTGGCATCCTAAATGAGTAAAAAAAAATAATAAAAAGATTCCCAATTAAATTGTCTCAAAATTGACTGAACATCCAACTTCAATTTCCATTTACTTACATTAACACTCCCATCGACGGCAGAGAAGGCAACGAGACCAGCGCAATCAGCAGCCGTAGCCAATTTTAAAGAACCGACAGTTGTAATACCGGAAGTTGGTGGATCTGGTACTGCCGCTTCGGCCATTAAAGCCATCGCCAATACCACCACCGACCACACCACCCTTAAATCAAAGACAAAAAAAATGGTCAAAATTTATTAACCATAAATTATGCAACATTTTTTTTTTATTTCCAACTCAATGTTAATTGTATTTTCAATTCTTTTATTTCTCCCTCACTTCTACCGTAAACTGGATACGTAACTGCAGCAAAGTTCAGCTGGTTATCAACTTTCACTCCTCCAGGCGCTTTTACAACCTACACATTCTTATTCTCATTCCTGTTTTCATTCCCGTTCTCATTCCTCTTCTTATTCTCAAACTCATTCCCGCCATATCATCCATCCGCTTCAACCTTATTCCTCATGCCAACCACCAGTTGCCATCCCAGCTGGATTCTCCAGTCTGACAACATCGTAAACCCAAACCCACATCCCGACCGAAGTGGACCTTTATCTGAGGTTGCGAAACGACTCAAGTCTACCCGAGTAGTCATGCGCACTGACTATTGCAAACGAGTCTCTTCTTTGAGTGGAGAAAGTGAATATTTTTTTTTTTTTCTTATTACACAACAAAGATTTCATACAAGATCATTTTTCATAAAATTCAACACAACAAGACACGTGACCCAGATACTCTGAGTCACACAACAACAAAGTCTTTGTACATTGATAAATATCCAAAACCTGATTCTTCTTCCGATCAGTAATGATCGTTAAATACCACCACAACAAGATGGCGTCGCTTTACGCACGATCGATCATTCTGATCATACTATACTCTACTTTCTATTCGTTCTCGAGGGAAAGTTTCATTCCAGTTAAATTTCATTGTGCGGCTTCCTCTCTCGTACTTGCGTGCCAGATTATCCTGATTATTCTTTTCTTAAACGTTACGGAGAGATAGAGTCAAGAGACAAAAAATGATCTCGAAAGATACCAATCAGTCTTCAACCTTTTACTCCAGTATTTATGTATTCCTACGTATTTTATTTATATAATATATTATTTTATCGTATCTTATATTATAATATTTTATTTATATCATAAACATTGTATGCTACTAAATATTATACAGTCCATATAGCATACGCTTTAACGTATACAGCATCGATCGCCTCTTTTAGATAATATAATAATAACGGATACTATAATATTATTGGATTGACAGTGAGAAATTGAAACAGCTTGTATCCGATAACGAATCAGCATCGCGGGACGGAAAACCACGAAAGAGCCCTTTCACTTTCTCGTATCTCAAGGCGAGATTATTGATACGTGTGAATGTTAACTGGTACTTTTGATTGGCAGGAGCGAATTCCATACGAAGGTTCCCCACAGATGGGTGATTAGGAAATGAGAAAAAAGCACAGATAAAAAATGTTATAAGCAAAAGGCGTGTAGTGAATGCGAAACAATTTTATTAGTGACTGATATCTTTGTCGTGTCTCCTGAGTAAGAAAAAGAATCGAAGAATTTTTAAGTATGAATACGTTAGCTCATGCTTGACCTTTGGCGGAATCGGAATTCTTGACGCCTTTGCAAAAAGGTTGCGTTCCCAATACATTTTTTGGAAATACGCTTCATTGGGATTTGCTGCGTATTATTGTTTTAATCAAACAAGAACGCATTAAATTGTATTCCACGTATCTGAATATTATTTTGTTTTATAACCATAATTGATAATTGATCAACTATTGATCGCCATTGAATATGATCTATGACTTTCGAACAATTGATTTTCCATGTTCTTTTTTGTGCGAATAAAAAATGAAAAAGTGGGTAGAAAAATGATATTTTATGTAATGCGTGTTTTACGTATTTTTTTATAGGTACTTTTGATCAATTTCAATGTGTTCGTGAAACCTGATGAATCAATGCCGCTTCCGGATTTCCCGTTTCCGCTTTGTCTTTGAGACACAGAAAAAACAGACACTAACAAAAGTCCTGTCCGAATATGCTAAGCTACGTAATATGCAAATGACTTTCTCGGTTATTCCAATTTTTTTACCTGCCACATCAACATTTACGTAATGTCACGTAATGCTCACTACCAAAAGACAGACTTATGCCTATAGGCAATCCTTGCAACTGAAACTACTTGCAATTTCGCAAACGAGTCCGAGCCACGATCTGCCATGTATCTCTTCTTTTTGCTCACCCGTTGTATCTTGCAATACCATATTGCTGAAGAGCGAGAGAAAAAGAAAGTGATCTGATCTCAATACAGTTCAAAGTATCAACGACGCACCGTTGAATTCACAACTGGTCGCAACCAATTGTACACTACCAATTTAATATTAATACATCATATACCTATATACCTATATCACCTACTACAGTGTTACGCAATATAAACCGCACTGCCACCTATATCGCAAAAATAATTGCACACCATTCTCATCATCATCAACGTACTATATACTTGACTGTTATAAAGAAAGACGCAATAGATCAAGGTCCAATTATAAAACTGTATCAAGTTACCACCACATCGTGTTTTCATAGAGCGACAATAAAAGACCCATATGGTAATTTACATATATAGAATATATGCTTGGATATTCTATTTATCTACATGCAAAACTGTTTTTCTGTTGTAACAAAATTTTGCCCAATACGTAATTTCGAGATGAACGTTCTACGAGTGCAGTGCATAGGGTAGAAAAATTGAGTAAAAGTTTTGCAAAAATTCAAAAACTCACATGATGGTCAGATGTGGTGTGGCAGGGATGATTTTTCTAGGCTGGCCGAAGTTGGCAACTGGAGTTGTGTCTTATCTCTGGTTCCAGGTGCGTTAAACTCGACTGCCAAAGCGAATGGCTTTATATCACTTCTGTCCTGGCTGGAGGTCTACTTGACCTCCTCCTCGGGCACCTCCTACCAGCGTAACAATCGCACCGACAAGTCCCACTCCTTTCTGGTTTGCTACGCTTATTCCTCTGCTTATGTTCTTTCCTACTCCCTTCTTCCACTTCTCCTTCGTTACAGTACTATAACGCGACCGTCCATTTTGATAGAGATACAATGGAGTGACCGTTGACCAAAATCACGATACAATCGCCATTTCCTTTTACATCGATTAATCTTGAAAGTTTTTTTTTTTTTAGGACACGCATACACTCACAATATTTATATAACAGCAAGAAAAGTAGTGGGGGATTCAACTTAAACAATTTTTATCTTCGCAAAAAACCCATAATAACTAAGAAACCAACAAAAATTTCAAATTATAATTACTTTCGACATTTTATATGCGGATCTCAAAATTAATGACCTTGCGCAATTTTTTTTGTTTTCATGAATAGTCAGCTCGACAAATGTTTCTATTGCTATTGAATCAAAGGTATGGCAATAGGAACAACATAAACTGTTGCTGGAACAGTATTACGCAACAGATAAATTTTATTCGTAGGATACAAAACGGTCGGATAGTGATTTTAATAAAATTACATGAGTAAGCTCATGTCGGAGCAATCACCTCAAAATCTGATTTGAAAATTCTGATTACTCTAATTTTTGTATGCTTGATACAGTTCTCTTGTAAATTAATTTTTAATTAATTAAATCGTATATGTCCATACGGAGAAACATGTTACGTACTTTGTATACGTTTCTTATTTTTATTACTCGGGGAAAGGAATTGGTACCATATATGCTTTGTGTGTGTGTATATATATATTTATGGTTCACGATATAGATATATATTGTATGTTAAAAAAAAGGTATCAGTAGGTCGACGAAATGAGTTCACTTTTCATGACATACTTAAGTCACTAAAGCCTAACGGACTAAGAGGATCAGGAAGAGCGGTAAATTCTGTATTCTAAGGAGCGAATCGCAATCGAGCGACACGCTTGAAAGTTATGAGCGATTACATGCTACATGCGTACCGCTATGAGAACTCGCAATTATCTTCCTACATATGCATATGGGATGATCATGGAAATTTCCATTGTTAACAATCCCCATTGGTTGAGTCTGTACAAGAGTAATGGTATCTGGCTGGTCTAGGTTGAGAATGACGATGATTCTTGTTTACATGAAATTTGCTTTTTTTTTTATTTTTCAGAATTTTTTAAGTTCCAATAGATCGTTTCTATTGTCGCAATCTCTTTTTCGTGTCGCAAACCACGTAATGGCGAAATCATTGAGCATACCGATCAGACTTTCTTCTCTATTGGCAAGACTCTTGGAGATTTTCTAAATGATCTGACAATGCGTGGGTTCGATATTCTCCTATTGAGTAATATATATTATATATATACGCCATGAGTATCAGTCACGTAATCTATGCTTGAACTGATTATCGATCTCTGTCGATGTTTGAAAAATCGTAAAACTAGTTCACTAGACGAATTTCGCATACGGCAAAGAGATAGTAAAATTTTGAGAAATTCCATTTTTCTTTGATCTTCTCAAATTTTCCAAATTCTAAATAAATTCTTTCGTCAAGTTACGTATAACCTTAGGGTAATTTTTTTTTACTAAGCATGCATGTGCATGACCTTGTATTGAAAACATTTTTATTTTTTTATTTTAGCACATATTTCCCTGATTCTATGGAAAGTCACGTGTGATTTCCTAAGGATTGCGTTGTTGTTCGCGAAATGTCAACAAAAACAAAAACAAAAACAAAAACAAAAACAAAAACAAAAACAAAAACATTATGAGTTCGTGTATCGTGTTTATCTATTCATATATGTATATATATATATATATATATATATATATATATATACAAAAAGATATGAAATTTGTATAAAATTGAATTTATCATTGCAAATTATTTGACGACAAGACAAATACACGAGTTAATATCCGTTTGTAAATATTTGTTAAAGAAAGGAGGCACTTCACTTTTTTTTATATCGTTAAAGTTATTGGATAAACGGTTTTCATAGTATCGACGGTGAAAGCGGCCATTGTGCTAGTCAGAAGTGTCGCGGTTTACAGTGACTTTTTCTTCTTATTGTCTTTTCTATCCTTTTCCTCGGTCTCTAATCTTCATTGTTTTTGTTCTCTCTCGCTTCCGTCGTTCAATTCCAAACGTGGCATTTTTTACAGACTGTTTAACCGTTTCCAATAGTTTCATCGCGCGGTTCGACGAACCCGGCTTTCTATTTTGCTTGCATTTTGCCTTTTCCGTTTGGCAAGAACCCATTCGAATAGCTCGCTTAACAGACTTATTAGAGACTAGACTACATAGAAAGAGTCATGTCAACTGGTCATCAAATTAACTATTCTAAGCCAATGATTTTTTGGTCGCTACTGTATGGAGAGTGTATAGTGACCACGCCTTTGCTATTTGGAGCAATCGAAAGTTTAGCCTCGAGGTAGGCAGGCGGAAAGTATTACCAGTTGGTCAGTTGTCCAGTTGACCATAGTCGAACAGTTAGCAGATACTAGAAGGAAGAAATATATTTGATTTGTTCTTCTTGATTTTTCAGCCGCAGGCGATAGATTGGAAATTGGATGCCAATTGGTCAGTTGCTTTTTTTTTGTTAAACCTGCGTGACGGATATTGAGAAAGGATTTTGTGTAGACGATTTTTATTTTTTCTTGTGATATTTATTCAGAAATAATATTACAATAGATAACGATCGATTATCGAAAGAGAGGAAGTTGTTCCTCCATTTTTTTTTGTTTGAAGCTTTACTGTCAGCTGCAAAGATGCTCGATGCCATTCGAAATTGCTCTTGGTACACTACTCTTTTATTTTTGCTTTCCTTCTCTCTCTTTCTCTCTCTCTGGTCCTTATCCTTTGTCTTTTGAATTTCGTTGTCCGATTGTCCTTACTTGCTAGTGATAAAGTATAAATAAATAATAGTCCAATCGAGAAACAGTGAGGAAGAGTGATAAGAGTAGAGAAAAAAATTCGGAAAAAGTAAAATGATAATGACTCTACGCGTAGATATAATAAACAAAAAAAATAATAGAGATTTTCCTAAAAAGTCAAAGAGGAAAAAAAAATTATTCTCACGCTCGCGCTCCGCCGAGCATCCTGGTAAAAGTTCAAGTCACACGATTTTCTTGTGATCGTCGTCATCGTCATTATATACAAAATCTATGAACGATTCCCGCGGCGGATCATCATTGCGTTACACGAGTGATAATGACATTTTTAAGACGGAGGTAAAGATTAAAACAAAAACGGATTCTGGTCCAAAAATAAATGTCCAGTAATATTTCCACCGTCGTTCCTCCGATATGTACAAAAAAAAAAAAATTTTGAGACAATAAAAACGGATTATTTACATAGTGATGACATCAGGATCCTCGAGTCGCCGGCGATCCATATTGATTGATCGGCACCGATCGGTTTTCACCGCATTAGAATTGATGACTTTCTACATATACGAACCAGTCATCAACAGTCTCATAGTCCAGTTGACCAATTGGTTCTCCCATGGATCAACTCCAATATAAGTTGATTATTTCAGGATATCGATGAGCATGCAATCGGTCGATCTACTTCATCTGATCGGATGATCATCCTTATGATCGTATGATGATCGAGTCAAAGTAGGTATGAAGGATCGCTTCGAGGATCTATCGATCTTTCTAATCGCTTAGACAAGGAGATTGTCATCCTGACAGGCAGGTCCTTTGCTTGGCCAGTTGCAGGCACCAGCATTGTTGTCGAAGCTGAGGTGTACAGGGCAGTTGAAGACATGGAGGGTGAATCTTTGCTTCCATTCGTCCCAGTGACAGGCGTAGAATTTGTTACAGTACTTTGGATGCCGGAAGAGACCTGGTCTGGCGCAGTCGGTACTACCTTGAAGAGTCTCATCGACGCCACGCCATCCACCAGGTCCATAACGATCAAAAGCAGCACCAGCTTCACCAACAGCATTGCGATTGGCTCCATACTGTCCTAGAGACTTGGGAGACTTCACTCTAGCACCAGCACTACGACCAAGAGGAATATCTCCATGGTTGGACGAAGCTGGTGAACTTCCTAGTTCACTTCCGGAAGAGTACGAAGGTCCCACAGACGCTGCAGGACCCCTATGGTTCTTTCTGAAGAAGATCTCAGGAGATGAGGTCGAAGATACCGGTAGGTAGGTCGTGGAAGGTGTTCCTCGTAGAGTGTAACCTTGGTTGTTATTAGGACCGACCCCGAAGACACTACTTACTGGTGTCCTGTATGAGGATACTGCTCCTGGAGCTGCTGTAGATGACACGTAGTTTCCTGTCAAGCCAGGTCCATTTAATCCTGAGTCCTTGTCAGTTTCGAGGTCAACGTAGATCTCGGACTCATCGTAATTGGCGAGGTCTATGGGACCGTTTGAGGATGGAATACGTAGTGACTTTCTTCCGGGACCACGAAGATTGGCGTAGGGATCTTCCTTGCAAGTACACTGTGCTCCAATCTTACCAAGAAGAAGAGGATGTAGATCGCTCAGCTTCACGATGATCTTGCCCTTGCCTTCAACTGGTGATTTTGCTGTTGTCACCTCGTACAGTGGAGTACTTGAATATCCTCTACTGTAACCATCGGTAATTGTGACTGATGGCGTCACTGGTTTTCGATATGGTATCACTGTACTGGATACATACTGTCCATTGTATTGTTCACCAGAATAAGATGACGTGCTGGTAACTGGTCGAGATGTAACGTACTTGGGACCAACGTCGCTAGAATAAACGTCGTACACGCTTGGAGTGTACCTGACGTTTCCACGTGCTTCGTAATTGGTAACCAGTTTGTTCACTTCGTTTCTTGGAATTTCAAGATTCGCTGGAGATCCACCAGCAATTGCTGATACCGTACTGATTGGTTGTACTTTTTCTGATACTGTGTACGAGGCTGGAGTTGTGCTCACAAATTGGACGGCTGGTTTTGAATAGCTGTAACCGTGAGAAACTGTTCCTGGTTCTAGAGTTGATGAAACTTGAACAGTTGGCTGTTTGTAAGTGACGCCAATTGGCTGGAAAGGTTTTCTGTAAGTGACACCTATTGCTGGAGCGACAGTGCTTACGGGAACGTAGTGTACCTGGAATGACAATAGACATTGCTGATTATTTTGACAATTATACAAAATATTTGTAAAGAGAATTAGGGTTGATTTTTTTTCTTATACCTGTTGCTGTGAGGTCACTGATGGTTGCTCGTAAGTTGCTGTAGCTGGTGCAGCTGTACTAACTGGTATTTTTGTTACCAATGGTCTTCTGGGTCTGTTGTAAATGTATCCGGTGTTGACAGCTGGTGCAGCTGTTGTTACAGTAATGTATTCCTTGTCGCCGGTATAGCCTTGTTGCTGATATGAGAGATCGACTTCAACTTCAGGTTGAACAGTTGGTAATGTACCAGTTTGGAATCTGCTATCTTTGTACGTGAATTTATCAGTGTTGACAACATTCTTGACTGGCAGTATCGTGGGTGACACAATTGTTTTGTATCCATTATCAATAACTGGTTGTACAGTGGAGAAGACAGTTGGTACCTTGGCGGCTTGGTAGATCGTACTCTTAAAGTTTTCTACGGGACCAGTTGTATATCCCACAGGTATTACAGTTGGAGTTGGATATTTTTTAATGGTTGATGGTCTGCTACCAAAACTGACAGAGGAAATTGTTGGACCAGTTGGAAGTTTGGCAGCTTGATAAAGAGTCTCTTGATATTGTACATTAGTTGGTTTTCTATAAGTGTAGGTATTGACAACTGCGGGTGCAGCTGTGATTGGTGCAGATGTGACAACTGAAGGAGTATTGTAAACTTCAATATTCAGAGCAGGCGCTGGTGTCGTAACAGCAACAGGAATTTCTGCATAGGTTGAGGAAATTGGAGAAATTGTGGAACCTATTGGCCTTCTGGTGTTGAATTGTACAGTTGGTTTTGCATACGAGTATCCTGACGATACTCCAGATTTGGTTGTTCCCAATGTAATCCTCGATGCGTCAATATGACTTACGTCAATTCCAGGTGTTGATGAAACGTAGACTTCCGGTGCAGAAGTAGAAGTGTAGTATGCCAAATTGTTGTCGTCAGTAGTAACAGTTGATCCGCTATAACCTGAACTGCCTTCAAAGGCCTTGGCTCCAATATTCTCAAGATTTGGTCTAGAACGTGGTCTTCCAGTAGCTGCTACATAACTAGCACTGCCACCCAGTTGGGCAGTGGTAATACCAGTTTTCGTACTTCCGGTCTTAGTGAAACCTCCTTGAGTATAAGAACCACCAGTTGCCAGTTTAGTGCCATAGCCATCAACTCCTGCTAATGTAGTACCAAGAATGACTCCCTCACTTCCGTCAATTCTACCACCGGAAACCACAGAATCCGGAAGTGATCCGTAAGCTGGTCTATAATCTGGAAGATCAGTTTCTGAATATTTACTAGTGATGTAGCCATTATTTAATCTGATAGTACCACGTCCTCCATTATCATGGTACTCATTGGTCTTGTAACCATTGTCAGTGAACTGATTTCCGGCCTTGGTACTACCACTGAATCGACTACCACTACCAGAAGTTCCAGTCGTTCTATGAT
The DNA here is from genome assembly GCA_031001745.1 of Hartigia nigra. Classification (NCBI taxonomy): domain Eukaryota; kingdom Metazoa; phylum Arthropoda; class Insecta; order Hymenoptera; family Cephidae; genus Hartigia; species Hartigia nigra. The sequence continues at coordinate 69,011 of JARPRG010000637.1, read as the reverse complement.
AAGTCGTAGTACTAGTTCCAGTATATCCTGATCCTGTTCCTGTAGAGGATCCTCTGTTTCCATGATACGTGGTGGTACCAGTTCCTCTGTAAATGGACCCAGTTCCAGATGATCCAGTGTTTCCTTGATAAATACCACTCTCAGCATAATGACTTCCTGTAGAGTCTCCAATAACAACACCAGGCTGTACTGTACCACCCAAGATAACTCCTGGTGCGGTTTGTCCACTTAGAAGAACTCCATGAGATGAATCACCCCTGATGATAGTTCCTGGAGCAGATGTTCCTGTAAGAAGGACGCCAGGAGCAGTAGTTCCATGAATGATTGTTCCAGGAGATGAGGATCCGGTATAAGTTGTCTTGACTCCTTTGTTGATGACGTATCCAGGAGTTCCAGAACTGGTTTTGACATATCCTGGAGTTACTGATCCAGCAATGATCGTTCCTTGTTCCTGAGTTCCTCCCAAAATCGCACCAGCTACATCTCCATGAGTCAAAAGAGTTCCTGAATTGGAAGCATCGGTAGCAATTGCTCCATGAATATTGTCACCACTGATGATGGTGCCAGTGTAACCACCAGAACCAGCGTTACCATAATAAGTAGTAGTTCCTACAGGAGTCACTCCCTTTTCGAAGAGACCAGAATGTTCTGATGATCCTGCTCCAATGACGTAAGTTCCGGGTGACCCTGCATTGCCATAGTAACTGGTAGTTCCTGCAGGATACCCTACACCATTGGTAACGCCTCCTACAAGATAAGGTCCTTGGGATCCTGTATTTCCGTAGAAAGTGCTACTCTTTCCGGTTGACAATCCTGTCCCATGAGAAGATCCGTCGTCAACTACGTATCCTCCTGTATTGTCGCTGGTAAGGACACCATGAGATCCCGTTGATGCTCCTAGGACGTAACCACCATCGGATTCAGTGTTACCATGATAGACTGTAGATCCTGTGAACGATCCTTTACCAGCAGATGCACGATGAGGTCCTGTATTGCTATGATAAGTTGTCGTGCTTGTGGAAATCACGCCGTGTCCTTTGGCTGCACCACTTTCAGTGGAACCTCTGTAACCAGTTGATCCTGTTCCGTGTCCCGTCAGAATTCCAGTGGAACCGATTCCATGGGAACCGTCATAAACTGTGGTATGGCCGGAACCGTCATAGTTAGTTGATCCTGCGTATCCTGATCCTGATGTCCCATCGTATCTGGATCCTGTCACGCCTGTATATCCTGAGCCTGTGACACCACTATATCTTGTACCTGATGATCCGGAATATCCTGAACCGGATGCTCCAGTGTATCCTGCATCTGAGGACCCTGAATATTCTGAACCAGAATTATCAACACCAGTTGATCCTGAGTATCCAGTACTTGTGGAATGTCCTGCGTCCGTAGCGCCTGAATATCCTACAATTACGGAGTGTCCTGTACCATCGGATCCGGAATATCCTGTTCCTCCGACATTTCCTGCACCAGTAGAATGTCCTGCGAGACTAGAACCAGTATATCCTGCACCGGTGATGCCTGAATATTCTACACCTCCGGAATGTCCTGCATCAGTGGATCCAGAATATCCTGCACCTGTTGTATGCCCTGCATTCGTAGCGCCTGAATATCCTGCACCTACGAAGTGTCCTGTGCCATCGGATCCGGAATATCCTATTCCTCCGATATTTCCTGCACCAGTAGAATGTCCTGAGAGACCAGATCCAGTATATCCTGCGCCAGTAAAAAATCCTGCACCTCCGGAATCTCCTGCATCAGAGGATCCAGAATATCCTGAACCTGTAGAGAGTCCTGCCCCCGTAGAGAAGCCAGAGCTACCGGTTTCAGGATACACACTTCCAGCATGGCTTGCTCCAGACAATTCGGTATATCCTCCTTGGGCTCCTGATGCTGTTGCAGCATGTCCAGAACCAACGCCTCCTGCATATCCTAAACCTGAACCTGATCCAGCTCCAGAATGTCCTGCGCCGCCAGTTCCTGAATATATTATTCCTGCTCCAGAATGACCTGCATCTGTAGCTTCAGAATAGCCTGAACCAGATCCAGCTCCAGAATTTCCTGAACCAGCACCACCTGCATATCCTATACCAGATCCTGCTCCA
>JARPRG010000637.1:40797-59779 GCA_031001745.1 Hartigia nigra | reverse complement strand
GATATTAATACATTGATGAAAAGAGGGATTAGAATATCAATATATTAATCAATGATTTAGAACCCTTAGAACCTTCTTTATTGACTTCGTGATCACGATGCATTGATTAAGAATTGCATCGATCTCGCGAATCGTGCAGATGGCTGAGATCATCAAATGATCGATTAAAATTTTTTGTTACTGTTTCTTTATCTCATTAGTGATTTTTAATGGTGAATTAAAACAAATTTTTAAATTTTTTTATACAGATTTTCTTTTGTCTGTACATAGATCTTTGAAAAATTGTCTCGATATGGCATCCGATTGCCAATGTTTAATGGGTTAAGATCATCGAAGGATACTGGTAATTAAATGATTCATCAAATAGTGCAAATTCGGTATTGTCTCCCGTGAATGACGAATTCGTGCAAGTAAAGAATTAATTTTCGAGACGTAAATGGTACCGTCCTTGTATATATATATACGCTCCTGCTCCAGTTGCTGGTTTCGCAATCTAACCTTAAGGAACGCACTGTAGCGCTCTCGATACAGAGACATAGAGAGTACAGACAAGATCGTAAAGATCATTGGACCACTTTTTATGTCAGTGAGGCTGCGGGAGCCGTCAATTCATTCTGAACATAGATAGTATGAAATTGTGATTTCGCGAGGCCTATAAATTATAACATGCTTGCGATCAAAATATATCTATTTATATATCAAGATTACGAAAATGTATTATATCTAAGAATGATTGGGTTATTGGATCATTGATCGATACCGATTGATCATTACATCGCCTTATAGTATATTAATAACGTTAAAGCTATAAAACAGTTAATAGATTTATCTCGACAGATTTTTTGTTCAATTGGCGATTAATCGATACCTATTTATTTATTATCGATACAAAAAAAAAATGCAGTGGTATACAAGATATACGATAGATAAAGACAAATAAGATGTACAAAAAAAAATTAATCAATTGCACGTACAGATGTTAGAAAACAAGAATGACGTTTATGGCAATTACAGTATAGTAAAAAAGAAACCAGCAACACACTGTCTCCAAGTACAGGAAAAGTTGTCTCGATATTTTATAGCCAATAAATAAATCGATCGATCACTGAATTCCATTAATAAATATCGTACCGATACAATCAGTAAAAAAAAGAAAGAACAAGATAAACTTACTCGCAGCAATTCCAATCGTCAGCAACCCCAAAAGGGGTAAGAGCCTGAGTAGCCCCATTTCCGTATCACAATTTCCGTCGCTGGTAGTATTCTTGGTTCGATGATTTGTCAATAAAAAAAAAAAATATAATAAATAATAAAACACGACTTCCGGTTTACGTTAAAGATTGATTATTCCAAAAATTCGTATTCGATCGATATTTTTCGGTATCGAGTCGATTCAGGAACTCAGCAACCGAGTGCACGAGCACCTAACGAAGTGTCGGACTAGCCCGTTTGTCTGTACATCGAAGATATACAAAAAAAAAAGATTCAAAAATCAAAAGTGAACCGTACGAACGATCGTCATGAACTGAAGGTGAAATTCGATGCGAAAGAAACTTTATTATGTCGAGGAGGCACGCGAGTTGGTGAATGCCAACGCAAAACGCAGTTCTGCGTGATGTAGGATATATAGAAGTGCGTTCCCTGGCAATGTGCGAGAACGTATTTTGTTCTCCTATTTTTGAAGATAGTGTGGAGGGGGAATTATAAGAGAGACACAAAAGGCACCTTCGTGTTCGAGTGCACGATTGGGACTGAACCTTTCGTGGATCTGTTCTCTACTAGTCAAGTAAGGCCCAGTGGGTGAAGCCCCAGGTGAAGTGGCGAGAGTCAAAGTTACGTTGTTAAGCGAGAGGTAGTGGACAGCAGGGGGACCAAGAGACATCTGGAACCATAAGACCTAGGGGGTGGGGTACCTTCTGCCCCAGATAGGGAAACTTTCCGTGTAGACACACACATATATATATATATATATACATACAGATATAAAGACTCGCGAAAAAAATGGATCGAACGAAAAAAATAAAACAAATAAAAAATTAATCAATCGATAGTTTCAATAATATTGATTCACGGCTATGGTTTGACACTTTGGTTTAATTTGAAATACTGCACTAGTTTTTAGTAAACAAATTTTTATCGGTCATCCAATCACTTTCACGTAAAATGTTATCTGTGTTTACGATTGATTAAAAATCATTGAATATTTATCGATATATACCTATCGATCGTGGGAGCTTCGATTATACATTGGTGTCTGGACCACCTACGTGTCTCGACTGCGAGTCGATCTGACTGCTGGCATTAAAAGACACAACGTAATCATGCATGTGTTTACCTGTATACCTTGGTAATAATTTACATTAGCGGATAATCGCTGCTATGCTAATCAATGATGACCACAACAGTCTAAAGGCGCGATTACGCGATGGACATCTTGTATTAGCGAGTTCCTTTCATTCCATTTTGGTCCGGCCACATCATTCGAGCAACGTATAGGAGTCATTTTTTGAATGTAAACAATAATTTAAATGATAAATAAGAAAATCATTGAATTAATGACTGCGTTAGAATGTACTGTATTAAATGTAATAAATGATGTCTGGATCCTCGATCGATACTCTGTGAAAATCTGACTGATCATTGAAAGTAAAGCTGACCAGGGTGCTGTGATGAATCATCATAATCATCATAATGACTATCATCCTTTAAGGTCGACTATCAGTCTCTCGTTCGCATTCTAACAGCTAAAGATGCTGATGCTGCCAAGAATCAACTGCCACGTTGATGATCTTTAGGAGTTACGTCATTGTCGAGAATATAATGAACGCTAAGATTTACATGGTATCGATCGATGATCAGTATTGATCGTGAGAAATAATCATTACACGTAATATGTGTCGTATGGAGAATATCATTCTTGACAGAGGATAGGATCCACAATGATCTATTCATTCGTAATGATCCAGTCTGTGTCATTCGTAGTATTTCGTAATATAATGATTATTGACACTTGATAGACAGAATCATTTAATGATAATTTCAAAAAAGTGATGCGTCGATCATTGTCTGCCGCAGTCATTTTAATATGAATTTTTGTATTTTTAATGACTGCCAGAGAAATTAAATATAAATTTAAAAAAAAATCATTTGATGACTGGAAACTTGCGCTACATTGCTTTTTGTCTATGTCAGATCTAAGCGTCACGTGACACGAGATCGATAGGAACAGTCAGGCAGGAAACGATCTATAGATACCTAAACTGCATGGGATTGAGCGTTAACGAACGGAAGAGGATCGTGATGATCTTAGAAGATCTACGTAAGATCTTACTGACCTTCGATTTAGAATCGATGCAAAGTAGCAATTAGTCGAAACCTCCAAGGCACGACTGATCAATCACGATCTATAGCAGTGACTGATAGTTTGAATATCTTAATCATTCCAAAGAATGGTTCCTCGATCCTTATACCAAATTCGATCTCGAAATCCTTTCTCTGATTATTCGATCGGCAAAGAAATCATTTTCTATGAGTTCTCTTAGTGACCATAGATCAATGTAACACAGTGATATATATATACATACTTAGGTATATATTAAGCATACAAGTTTGTATCGCGTAAGATCAATTTCTTTCACATTTCTTTTCATCAACCACTCTGTTTACAAGTCCCAAAGTATAATCTCACCTTAGGCATCACTAGGCCCAAAAGTGCCCCAGCTTCCGGATCCATAAATTAAATTCTTGAAGGTTGTTAACTCCTTTTTTTTATTATTTTTTTCCTCGCCTTCCTTCGTCATTACACATATGTATATATGTAATATGTATATATATATATATATATCCCTCAGGATCGACATTGCTTAAAAAAATTGTAGCAAAGAGAAAGCGAACTGGGCCTCATACGAGTGTCTTTCTTCGTTTGGGATCGTCCGTACAGACATACGTACCTACATTGCTTCTTCCTGAGTCCAGCTAGCCAATGGCAGCCTCATCGGGATTATAGCGAATCGCTTTCAAATGAATTCACGGAAAGCCATCTTACGTAATCCCTCTTGACAGTGTTTATGAAAAAAAAAAAAAAAAAAAAAGATGGCGGAACATTAAAAATATATTTACGGATATTATTTTTATACATTGTCCCTATCATTAAGTTACAGTATACCTAATCATTGGTTATTATCATGCACCTACCTTGTTACCTCCTATATCTATATATCTTTTGTTATAATATCTCTAACGGTTGTCCTACAACAATCCATTTACTTTGATAGTACTTCTTTTACTTACATACATTGCTTCGAGTTGTCCTGAAGTTTCTCCAATGACTTTTCCAGTTATACCAAACGTCATGTTACGGTAAGCAATGAATTGTCTTTAAATGCGATTATGAAAAAAATCCCGAAAAAAAAAGATTGACTGCTCACAACCGAGCGATTACGAGCACTTAGACTTCAAGCTGGAATCGCAATTATTTCTGTCGCAAGGTAGAAATAAAAATAAGACGTTCGCTGAATACCCGTATAAGTAGGTGTGCGTCTACGTGTCACACCCTATATTTCTTAAGCAATGTATATATATAATTGTATATAAGAATTGCTATATACCTTTTATCACAGTAGCTCGATCCCTCCAGTGAACCCTGCAGGTAAACAAGGTAAATATAAGACATGTAAATAAAAATGGGGTTGGGGCGTGGCTATGGCAAAATCTTGCTCGGGACATTAAAATGCCAAAGAATAATGTAGAATTCATGTGCCATAAAATTTAATCTTACTTAATCAGTATAGCATCCTGTGATTGCGTATTCTTGTATTAGGATAGAGAAAAGGATAAAAATCAATTTGAAAAATAATAAAGTAACACATATCCTTTAGCATTGCCTTTAAAGAGAACAAGAGAAGTAACTCAAGAGTGTAACGACGTATATATATGAAATAATAATAAAAAAAAAAAATTGAGCCTGGTAGCGCGACCTTATATTTTCTCCTTCATTCCTTTCTTGCTCTTGCAAACCGGGTGCAATCGAGACGCTCTCGTTGCGTAAGACGGACAAGCAACAAAGAAGACCTACAAACGGATCAGCTGCGGATATTCGTCTGGATATTCAGATTCTTGCGCAATTCGTATATCCTGTTATGATTAATGTTTACATTAGATATTTTTTATTATTATTTCCATTAGACTATATGGATAGAATATATATGTATAGTGTATACGTATATGGACGGTGATTTTTTTTTTTCTTATCCATGCAAGAGAAGCCTTACACGGCTGGTAGGTCACGCGATAAGATGAAAGCCGTGAAGAGACTGTAAACGGGCGAATATCTCGTTCTGCTATATTTTTCTGTTTTTTTTTTTTTTTTTTGCTGTTGCCATAACTTTTTCCTGCCGCACGCGACCAAGCGAATCTGCATAGAAAGGAAGTGGGTCCTTTGTGTTTGTCCGTTCGTTAAAGAAAGACAATTCAGTTTGACTCGTTAGTACTGAGAAATGTATTCGAGTTGTCTTTACAGCACGTTTATCTTACAGATTGTTTCAGATTCGGACAATACTTTTTAGACAGATTAGAGAACGGGCTTCCTACGTCTTAATGACGGACATTTTCATTCTCTCTTTATACTTTCTCGTTGATAAGCTTCTCCTGGAGTGGCTGTTACTCTGGAGTTGTGTACGTCATCGAAGAAGTTGATGATTAGAATGAAATGGCGCGGGGAAGAGAAGGGGTGGGAGAGGGGTAATCAAATTAAAAAATTACAAAAGTTCGAGACGTCGAAAAACCTTAGGCGATTGGTTGTCGCGAGCGATTTATTCTCAACGATGCGACAAAAGGTTTGACTTTCGCTGTCAGGTAGGAATACCAGGTTACCACGCCCCCATTGGGGTACCACCATCTTGGAGGAATATTTTTGAAATTATCGAATGAGGACGGGGAGCGAATTTTTTTTTTTTTTTTTGAATATCCGAAGGCGTCAAATATCAAGAGTTAAAGAATAAATGAGCTTAACTTTTTTTTTTTGCTCTTGTGCATTTAAAGAATCGAAATTAGAAATTCGCCTGTACGTTTATCATATACTGTAAGGCGCGTATAAAACGGACTACTTGTCAGATCGCTATCGACCGTTAAAAGTCATTGGCCTGGGCGTCTTTCAATTGCTGAAATTATCTGGAGCCATTTTCAAAACTGCGACACGATGGATACGCATGATACTCGATAAAGCGATCAGCTGCATTGTTAAACGTCACCCACATTCCAGACGACCCAACCTATGCGACACTATATAGAAAAATTCTGAGAAATTTTCAATGGGCGTCGCGACGCCTTACGTTACGTCATACACTAGATACTGTACCTATAATTAATAATTTTTTTTTAAAACGAACAAAGGTGTTGATTTTATTTTTTTATTCAGCTACAGGTGATTTCATATAATGACAAATAGTGGTAGATGGTGACTGGAGTCATGACTAAGTCATTCGAGACTCAATATTTGAGTCAATGATCTATATGGAAAAACGTTAAGATCAACGAGCGATGAATAAGATTGATCGTGATCGAGGTGATCGATCCAATTAATCCGGCAGATTATTTTTGAGTATTGGAAAGTAACGTCGGGTTACTCAATCTACGGGTGGGGCCCCCCCAAGCACGCAATAAGTCCCAATGAATTTATTATAGTGCCAATGGTACCGCCATTGCTCCTTTGGCTTCCTGGATGATCTGGATCGATGTAAAAAATATTTGATAAAAAAAAATCATATTGCTAATCCAAGCATAGCGCATGCAGATAATATGGCCACCAGATATTTTAATATCGTATACAGGACCCATTTATCAGTCCCACTGGGATACCCACTGTTAAACTGCCTCAAGGCAGGAGCGTATACGTATAACACGGGGCCCCGGAGCGATGCTTTCCCTTTCTGCTGGGATCACGACGCAGCTTGTAATTCACGCTTCATTTTTCTACCGTCCATTTTGTGCTACAGGCACTCCCGAGAATTCCGTAGACGCATTATATTTATTTGTGAGTCGCACAGTGTTCGCCAAAATGGCGAATGTCTTTTTATTAGCCATATATGACAGAGAAATTTGCCGTCAGTCATTTTTTTTCTCAATCTCATTACAACGTTTCATTCCTAGAACCTCAGCCTTGCTTTCTTTCCTGATGATCTTGTCGGAGTCATCGATCAAATGGATCGGTGTTTGAAATTCAATGATTCTTTGTTATTATTATTTTTTCCGGCCATTTTGAATACCGTACAATCCTGCGCATGTATAATGATTACGCGGAATCCTAAGCGTTTTACCCGGAACCTGAAGGACCTCTCGAATTGTACGAATGGGTTCACGTCCTTGGCCTCTTGTATGAATGCTCCTTTACGGACGTCATTTTGGAACTAATTACCAGCAATCATTCGATGAATCAGCTTGGCCAAACGGGAACTGTATGGTAACGATGCTAAGTAATTGGAGCAAGTAAGTAGCAAAGGCGTTTTTATTTAAACGGCTATAAGCAGAATCGGCACTGTTTGCTCTAGGTAAAATAATAGCCGCCATTATGGTATTGACCTGCCTGAGTCCAAATAACTGATTGCAAAAAAAAAAACATATTTTTAAAGTTAGCTATACACACGGATACAATGACTATACACATGAATGATTTGGGGTCCGTGCCTGGGTCTGCTTCAGGGCAAAATGGCGTCAAAATATCTATTAAGTTTCGTCATCAACCCATCGGGTCGCACTGCTAACTCAATTCTAAGATAAAGAATGGGCCCAAAATCGGGATCTGTATTTATAAAAAAAAAACCACTAGCGCCACGTTTTACCGTAAGAGGCGCTGGATTCTTTTAAATCGACTGAGAAAATGAGGCATCTTATTACGAGTAACCAACTTACCTTTTAGTTACATTGGTCTTTATAAGAATCCACATTGCCAAGGTCCCAATTAGCTCCTCGACTGACGTAAGGCCCAAGGAATCTCGCAGGTTAATTTACCGTGTACGTAGCCAACTGGCTAGCTTATGGATACGAGTTAGTAAACGAGTACCCCAATGCGCCGGCACGCGTCTATTTCCACTGCCTTACGCAATTTCACTCTTATAATTTAAATGCCCATGGACGACCCGGAAGAACGCCGATAATCGATAATAGATCGAATCATTTTGTCAATAACAATTTTTCTAAATTTTTAATTTCACGATACTCAATTTTTTTGTTGGGCCTCACGAAATATCCTTATATCATTTATAACCAATATATATATATATATATATATATATATATATATATATAATCTATAGGTAGGTATCAATCCATTTACCAGTAGCGGATTAATTCGTGAGGGTGTGTCGGATTGTTGTATCCAGCTGCCGATTGGACATGCTCCCAGTCACGAAACTGTCGTCAAACCTCTTTGATCGCTCGAAGAAAGACTTGATTTATAGTCCTTTATGCCGTCTGTCGTCGATCTACCTCGTTTCAGTCGTTTTATTGGCCAGTCGATGACATAAGGCTCTCCGCGTATGTAATCATGAAACACGATCGGTTAGAATTTGAGAATCATCATAAAGGCACAAACTGGACCAAAAACCGTAGCACAATAAAAAAAATACACGAAAAAAAAAAATAGACCACAAATAATAAAAAATAAATTGAATCAAAGCAAGTTGATTCAAATTACTTTTTTTTTCCCAAAAATCGTAAACCGGTCCGTTACGTGTCTTAAGGCCAATCGATCGTTGCTACCTTCAGGCAGACCACTCGTAATGCAAACTTCGACTGATCGTTAATAAATTAGATTTTCATGCTCTGTTTCGCGAAACTTCTTGTCGTCTTACGTAAGACACTGCCCTGCGGCATCCCTGATCCTCCGTTCCAGGAGTTTCACCATAAAACGAAATCCATACGGGGAGGCTACGTATCCCCAGAGACGGCGTGGGCAGAAAGGGAATAAGAGAGCAGAAAAGAAAAAAAAAGAGAGAGAGAGAGAGAGGCAAGTATACCTCTTTCTTGTTCATATTCACATGCTCTCTTCGATGTCCAGCTTTACTGCTTTCTCCAAAGACTTACGTCATTGGTACATGTATGGTACACACGTAGGTACCAATCCTGGTCACCCTATAACAAGGACCAAGAGTTAGGGAGGGGCTCTACACCGGTTCCTATATATATACATATATATATATCTTACGTGTATTATATATAATATACAGCACTAAAAAATTCTCACTATCGCATTTGTCAATAATCATCAAGCACGCATGTGAATTGCCAATCTCCCAGAACCGCTCTTATCTGTCGAACTGACAATAAGAGATGCTCATTAGCATAATAGATAGTAGGAGGACTGGACAGGTACTTCTAATACGCGTACAGTACCAGTTACGTCCATCATACGTACAAGTAGAGAATAAAAGATTTCGCCAGACCGAGATAAATATGTGACTGACTGATTATTATGCTTTGGAAACTCGTAACGTTCTTGCGTGTGGTCTCCACGGGGAATTCGTATGGGTTCAATAGGGTTCAAGCGTGATTCATGTTTTGGTAATGGTTAAGGATGATAAGCGACGTACACAAAAAAAAAATGGGGCGATCGTGACAAAATGATCGCACCGATCGTTTCTCAATGACGAGTTGAAAAAATTTGATTTTGCACTGTGATATGTTGCGTAATGATTTACAGCCACCCCCCATCTCCCACCCTGCCCACCAATCCGGAAAACCTGTTTATTACCCTTTAAGGATATTCATACCTGCAGAACACAGACTGTAGCCTGGACGCAGGTGCTACTTGACAGGATTTGTAAATGCTACGCCTCCTTGTATAATTAGTATATAGAAATCGACGTGGGCGAGTCTCATGGGAAGAAATGCAAATGGAGCAAAAAATTAAAGAGCCAGTGGCCATCTTGATGGAGTTGGATATTAACTTTTGAAAATGTAACGGGACGAAAGAAAGTGGTTACGATAGAATTGGATGACTTAGATGTTATCTAACGCTCTCACCTAATCCATACTTGCGTATGCGTAACGCGTTTACGATGATTCGATTGATAAGATCGTAAATCGTTATCGATATTGACTGACGCATCGAAGATTTTATGAACATCTAATTCGGTTTTTAATTGTTCATTTTTCATTTGACTTCTAATCCGTTTCTTTTTTTTTTGAGATTTTTTTTTCGAAAAAAAAAAAAAATTTTCTCACGCTCCTAGATCACCCGTAATAATTCACTACGCACTACTTTCTCCTATAAATGGAATTTCAGGTTCAACTGGCTACCTGCTATTCTATTTACGGCTCTACTGGCTGGTATGTAACTTCCAATAAATCGATTAGGTATACGACAAAAAGAGCGTACAATGCCTTATCGGTGAACTTGTCGAAAGTCTGAACGTGCTCAATGAATCATGCGAGATCATTTTGAGTTTTGGAGATCACCCGATACATAGTTGACATATTGCCGTGTGAGTGGAGGTGGGTGGGGGGGGAGGGATGGTTGTCAAAATATATCGGTGACAGGAGCTACTCACATCGATACTCAAACGAAACAATAAGAACATATGTTAAGAATTGGTTTAAGGTCACGTCCTTGCCTTAGATTTGCATATGAGCTCCAGTTGGGTATCATTTATTCATAATATGATATAGCATAAAGCTGGGGTAGAGTCAGAGAACAGTTTTCTTTGGAATAAAAGAAGGTGCTGTTAGACGGAATGAGAATAAAAAAAAAAAATTTTAACCTTTTATTTTTTCCATCAATACCATGATCTTAACCCATGTCTATCAATTAGCCTCTAGCTAAAGTAGTAATATTATTTTTCTTGTGTTACCAGATGACAAGGTCACTGTCTTACGATGACTGATCACTTATCCAACTGGATAAAAGGTATTGATTGGTATAATATTTAAACTCATTGGTATTGACTGTCAAATTGAATTTGTATCGATAGTTTGAGTGAGCAGATTACTTGTCAGGGCGGAACAATTGGTTGCAACTGCGAGTTGAATTGTTTGGGAGGGTTGATAAAAATACAAAAAATTGGTTCATCCAAAATTGGAAAGTTTAGTCGCAACTTTAAAGAGGACATTGTGAATCGTTGACTCGTGTGACCTCTGACACGTGGAGGTCAGTTGGTAAAAAATTGGATGGCGATCTTGGCACGATAGCTTATATCAACTGGCAAGCTACAATTCTCTTGTCTCGCAATTGTTTGCTATGGTTGAGCAAGCGTCACGGTCAGTTGTTACGGTTGGTCGAGCACCACTGTCAACCGGATGATTATTTTTCCTAGAGTCGGCGCTGTATGCCGGAAGTGAAAGGTTAAGGCTGCGTTGTCTGCTTGCATCCGGAAATGCTATGGTGTGATGTCAATTGGTGGAATTGGGAGAAAGGTGTATTTTAATCGACGATATTATAATTGATTTAACGCTTTATTAGATGCCGGATAGGCCTAGTTCCATAACGATTATTCGATACAAATCGGCGGCCATTTTTTTTTTTCTCTGTGAAACTGGAAGTAAACTGGGTTAACATTACACGGCTTGTCAAGTGTACACGTATATACGTACAAGTGACAGGAAAAGTCTTATTGGTCGGAGAACAAGGAGGTATTCTCATGATAAAAATTGTCATCCGATTGAAAATCATTAAATTTAATCGAATCAATCTTTTAACGTTAAATTAAATATCTGGCACTGTTAGGATTGATTTATCTATCGGGAGATAGATATTTCACTATTGACAATTGGCAATTTTCAAAATGAGATCAATACATTGGTATTTGTATACTGATTGAATTTCGTGGACCAAACAACCAAAAGAGGGGTGTGTCATTGTAAGCCTAAATCGCATCTGGTTGATAACGGATCGTAGATCATTTTTTAATCATGTGGTTACACTGTTTACAATGTTACATTCGCAACAAAGAAATAAAACTGGGTGTTGCAACGATCCGTTCGATTTCTTTAATCAATATACAACAAGATCTCATACGATCAACTGAAATTCCATCGTTTCATTCTCTAATCGGGTACCAATTGGAATTTCACAATTCAATAAGATCATCAAAGATCCTGAACTTTTCTGTACCAATTCCAAGCACCATACATCAAGTATATATAGTCGTAAAACGTACGGTCAGCAATTCCTTTTACTCGAGCCAAAGCGATTTCAGTCAGAGCACAAAGAATAGCCAGGGGCAATTCTAGCGAAAGTAAGAGTTCAGTCTGGGAGCAAATGGAGGCTGAACGTAGTCTGGCAAAAAATGACTCCACAACCCCCGTTATTGATCCCAGTGACATTTTCAAAAAAATGCAAAAAATCTACACAAGCTTGGCAATAAAAAAAAAATACTGGCCAAAAAAGTTATTTTTTTTTTTCAATAACACAAAATTTCAATAATACCTAACCTCGAACCCAATTGCAAAATCATCATCCGACCTGAATACCAGAGTACCAAATAAAGCAACGATTTTTCCCTGATTAATCAGAACCCCCCACCTCACCCTCTCCCTGAAACTTCCTATTACGTTAATCCGAGATTCGCGCATCCTGAATTGCATAACATAATTATACCGTACGTACAAGTAAATACGTGTAAGCGCTCTTTATTATCGTCCATACCATTTCATGAGATACGGCCTTGCTGATCTCGCCCAGTCCATCCTCTACCATCGCGTTTCATTACGTCACTGATATAATTGTTCCTAACCTATCCTTATCCACGCCTTCCGTAACAGTCGGCACTGTCGTTACAATGCTGTCCTGGTAATTTCAAAACTCGACAAAATCATGAAAAAAATAATTGCGAAACGAAAGGATACGGCAAACATGGCGGCTGCGAAAAAAAATCATGAAAATCGCCATTCTCCACGCTCGCCCACCTCTCGCTGCCTTACAAATTGCACTTGTCGCAAATAACGGGCTGCCGAGTAATGGGCGTCGTGCTAATCGCGTTCACCATTGGACAAAGCTTCAGGGCATGAGTCCTCGATCTATCAGAATGATCAATACATAACATATCGATGATAATCAGGATCGAGATTTCAAAGGCTCATCCTATGGGAAGAAAATAATTGAGTATATTTATTACATAAAAAAATATTAATTAACCAATCAATACATATATATATATATATGCAAATCTATAACTAGCGTAATCCATCCGATTCACAATCACGTCCGGTTTCCTATCTGTTTAATATCCCCTAGCTATCTGGAGCAAGAGAGAAAGGATTCGCGAACGTCTCTAATGCCACGGGGGACGTTTTTACCCCAGTAACATAATCATAATTAAGATCCCTTAATTACTCTAAGATCTATAGCTAAGTTATTATGATCGTCGTTGGTCAATATACATAGGTATATCATTATTCATCGATCCTTCGTGACGTCACATGTTTATCATTCAGCTTCGATTATATACTGTATTATTATATTATTAATCGTATCATTGAATTACTAAGAATGTAATGAAATTACGAAATAGTTCAGTGTAACGGAAAATCCTATATCGATTCGTCACAACGGTACGTACCTACAGTGGGAATTTCACAAGACTTTAGATCGATCCCGATCGTTAATTGAAAGGCATTGATCTCACGATCTACGTGAACAATAATAGACGTGAACGGGGTGGCCCAAATGCTGTGACTTGAATTGAGTAAAAAAAACGTATAAGGTTATGTCATACAAATATAACATTTCTTGCTCTATGACAATGTTAACGAACATATAGGAATTCGATGAACCTATGAACCCATGAACCTCTCCAAGATATCCTATATGAACGTACGTGTATCCATGTTATTTACATGCTGTAGTTACAAGCTGGATAAAAAAAAGAAATTGCTGCATCATCGTCTAAACATTGTTTCGCGTTGCGTGACTCGAATTACAACGTGAATTACGAACGTATACATATGTAATACATATTTGCGGATCGATGAACCTTACTGCACGGAAGGTTCGCATTGCTGTTGAACATTGTATATATTTAATGCGAGCGTGATAATGGAATTGAGAAAATATTGAAATTCGATAATTTTTTTGTTATTGAGGATCACTCGAATATTATGTAATAATAAATGCATCTGGATCAAGTTTATTATGATATACGATTCTGATCGTTATCGTTTAACGCTATAAGAGTCACGAGCTCGAATAAACGTGCCTTGACATTTCTATTTCTTTATCCCACGGTGTACGTGTCCATTTTGATGTCCTCCTGGAGCACGGGGATATAACGGGATGAACGTGAACGGTATGGCGTCGTGTGAATGTTAATTAATTTTCAATATTAATGAACAGAGGGGGGAATTAATTGCCGCTCGATAGAACCTGGTCAAAACAGCTTGCGCAATTACGGCACGTATATTCGAACGAAATAAAATCCATAACCGATCAATATATATATGTGTATATATCGATTGGATAGAATCTGTATAGATCGTTGTATATAATCCTACTTATATGTATCTGATTCTCGTTAAGTATGTGTAACGTTATTTTTTATTTTTACAAATTGCCTGACAGTTGTCAAAGTGGTGACAGGTGTCTTGAGAAATAATATAAGAATATTGCCATTATTTTTTTTATTCAGGATTAATCCTTACGCGATCCAAGGGTCAGGGTTGAATACTGGACTCTGAGGATCGACTTTGAAATCACTGGATTACATAATTTATATGGTTGCCCGTTACGTTTAATAAAGAATTTTTATGCCCACGGACCACTCCTTAAGCTTTGGACCAGACAACCAAACGGTGGGTCACAGGTCCTGCTATGGGATCATTCGATCATTCCTAGAATGATCTGCCAAGTCATTATGATTTACACTGAGATCTTAGACATCGTTACGTCCTTCTTCTTCTTCTTTTTAGCAAAGAGACTTTTACTTTCAAACTGTTTTTGTAACGAACTTTAACGCTATGTAGGCGGATTATTCATTCCTAACAGTCTTTATAGTCTTAGGATTCTAGATCAATCAAAAACCGGATACTGCTGATGACTCTTGTACAATAGATATTACATTTAAAGGGAACATTATCCAGAAACAATGGGATTGATACAGCATGATGATTGATCTTCAGCAATTTTTTATAAAAATTTATATTCAAGTCACTCTGATTCTTTTGACATGGATCAATTAGGCGTGACCTAATTCGTTCGTCCTTGTTGAGTCATTAATTTTTTTAGCAATTGCTGGTTATTGCAGGACAATGATTTTTTGTTCATAGATTTTCTCAATCCTACGATTCGAGCGAATATTAAGTGAAGAATGATTTTCTTTTTTTTTTTTTTTGGACGGTCATTTAATCTGGGCGGGAGTCACTGCTGTTGCTGTGCTTAATCCGTTGTTCCATTGTAAAGTATAATGATCCAGAGACTATAGAACTTTTATGCCCGGTACATAGGATCTTAGTTGAACCTAGATCTAACCTCATAGCGTCATTGTACCGTCAGCAATGCCAGCGATCAACGATAAAAGATCAGTATGGATCATGTTGCTGGCATTGGTCAGTGTACTACCGAATACAATGATAGATCTAAATACACATCAAAGAAGTTGAAATTCTGCAATTCGTGGCTCAATCTTCAGCAGATAACCTAAATGCCAAAATTAGATATGACAGTCGTAAAAACAAAATACGATTACAAAATTTGTTCTTTCTTCATATATTAATAAACTGCTTTAAGAGTGTCGGTGAAACGAAATTTGTAAGTATAATTAAAAATTTCTAACCTTTCTCCCATTGGTTCCCATGGGAACTACGTCATGATCATTTAATAATTTAATAATCACGTGATCTTGTAATCACAGTCAAATTTCTATGGTAACCAAAGAACCACGAGTATAGGATATCGTCTGGCGCCAGATTTCTGGGCACGTCCTCATTTCGGGCAACCTGAGATCGAACCGGGTCGACAAGGTCGAAACCACAAGGTCGTCCTCTTCTTGCAGACGACCTTCTTCGGATAACCTAGCTGAAATGGAAGGTTGAGTGCATGTAATACGCCATTTCAACTTTTGGATGAACCAGTGAGAAGTCATTAATGGATTCCATTGAATCCTTTTATAGCGACAGTACGTATCTACTAACTCCTCCAAGACACATCCAGCTGGTGAAAAAGCAGCAACTGGTAACAGTTGGATTTGAATTTCGTATTCCTGCTCTTAATTGGGTAGGCTGGCTAGTTCTTTCGTCACGTTGTCTGTTACGTTACTATGACAATGTAATTGAATAGCCTGAAGAATTCTACTACTATACACAGTAGCATCCATATGCTAAAGTCCAAATAAATAGCATAAATAAATATCACTCTCGATACTCCCAACAGTATACACCATGGACCAGGGAGGATAGACTATAGTAATCTTCAAAGAAATGTACTCGTAGTGTCTCGCCCACGTTAAATTTCATAATTGATTTTTTTTTTTAATCTGCCCCCTTCGATCCCACCTATTTACGCAGCGCTGCTATTAATTTCTGCGATTTGCATAAGGAGATCAAAACTTACGAAATTCGCTCGATGCAAATTTCCTTTTTTTTTTTTAATTATTATTATTTTTTTTTTCTTCATCGAACGTATATTCGCGATTATTATTATACGTGAAAATTTGGTTACCGAATGTTCGATTTTTCTCTTTGGTATTTTTGCAATAAAAGAAAAACCAATTTATTCGTGACTTCTCCTATCTCGCTATTGTTTTTCGTTAAGTGATATCTAATGCGTCGACTTTTGATTTCTACGTCTTTCGCAAGATTTTTAATTCGAAGGTTATTTGCGTGGCCAAAATTTTTGGACGATGAATCAAATGGAGATCGCTGATTGGCTCCGGTAGTCATTCTCAATAAATATTACCGACAAAAGACAGACAGGATATCAATATGGACTGTCCTAATGCTCGGCGTATTAAACTGCCAGATAATATTATAATAGAGTGCTACCCGATAACAATGCTGATATAACTAAGATAAGCTGATCTACTTGTACGGTTACGTACGCCTACGCACGGTAATAAAGTCACACGTGGAGATTTTATTGTCCATCACATATGAGACACGTGGACCACGTGTCTGACCAGTCAGACATTAACCTGCTAGATTTAAGATTATAGACTATGAATGAATATTAATATTTTTTTGACAAAAATTTCTAATTATATAATATTACATACATTGATGATTTTTTTAAATCACGTATGTTACAGTGGATCAGTATTTTTTATTACGAAGAAGTATTGATCTACCGACAGTGGATATGAACGGTAGTAACTAGACATGGGTCAAAACTTGTTCTGCTCCACCCACAATTGGATAATTATGTCAAGGACCATCCTGCCTTCTCTTGGGTTCGTAATATCCTCTTAACCCCGTCGAACTACATTTCGACCAATCGCAATGACCCTTTGGCACCAGTTGCTGTTAGGCCCTATGCATGTCATATGGTGTCCATTGTACTTTGTCAGGACTGCTCTCGCGTTAATATGCCAAGATCTTTTATGTTATCAAATGATCAATAAACGATCATTTTATCGGTATACGTTTACTAAAGAATAAAACAAAAAAGTATAAAAATTTAATTATGAAAAAAAAAAACAATTTTTTTTTTCCTTCCACCTATTAAACTTGACTTGGCTCTTTTTCTAATTGCAAATGATACTAACGCGCGGTATTTTCGGACGACAAAAATGATTTATGAATACAATTAAAATTTGTATACGTATAATGTTTTAGGTTAAATTTCGTAATTGTTGTTCGTGCGAGTTTGGTGGCTCGATAAAAAAATAACATGTATGGCGATAACGAAATGTCACATAGGATTTTGTAATAGAGCCGGGGACCTAGAAGAATGGCGATTAATATTCAGGTATCTGGAACAGTTCGCTATCTGTATAACTCGATGCTTTGTTAAGTGGAATGTTCCTTAGCTATTGTTTTACAACCGGTACTATGATGCGATCAAGGAGACTGACAATGAGAGAGCTTACTGCCAGGCAGAATTAGCGCGTTCGATAATTTGTTACATTTCACTTGGCATTTTTTTGTCCTTACTGGTTATTCGTACGAATTGTATTCACTATTATCGTACACACCTTGTATATGAATTCTATAATAAATTTATAATATTAAGCTTGGATCACGAACTTATAAATTCAAATGACAGTTGAATCCGAAAATCAATGCTTAGATACTTATTTTTATTATGTTTTGTAGATCAAGTTCTTCTGCTTATTCATAATCAATGGTGCCTTGTAAATTGCATACAAAATAAGAAGCAATCACTGATCAGCTATTCATAAATAATTCATAACTGCGCGCCACTTCGTGTAGATTCCTTGCTAATCTAATTTATATACAGAGTGCGCTGCGTACTAATAGAATTCGTTGGGGTAGGTCGTGACGATGTGCTCTGAAATGATGAAAAAATAGTGCATGCTCTGATTTTATGGATAATACCTATTAAAATCTTCAGAAATTTTAGTAGCATTGTGTCATCGTCGATATTGGAGAATCGGCATCGTTGACCGAGGGTAACTAGTTTAATCGTTTCTGCATTTTCCGTGCCGTGCGATTCAAGACATTTGAGATAGGTAAATTTTGAAAAAAAAAGTTTGCAATTTATATTTATCTTCAGTAAGAAAAAAACTGCGTCGGTAATGCAAATACTTTATATAACAGCAGTCGGTAATGCAAGTTTCCACTGTACCGGATGTATACTATATTATCTGCATACCACGTACATACATGGTATTCTTTATTACGGCTTGTGACGTATTTTCTAACCACGCGAGATCAGGATCGGTAAAACGTCACCTTCGGCCGTCCACCCTCGCTCATGTAGCCGCAAGCCACGGCTGGGCGCCAGACAGTTTTTGTTTCACCGATGCCGACGAACCGGTATGTCCTGGGAGACGAGGCGGGTTGCCCTCGTCTCCACCAAAGTGGCACAGAGCCACGAACG
>JARPRG010000637.1:23676-34647 GCA_031001745.1 Hartigia nigra | reverse complement strand
CTTTTTTTCATAGACACAAGCCGTAGTACTGTTCACACACTATAAACACGTAGTGGCAGTCCCCTCCCCGCGCACCCTCCCACCCCAGTAGATCTTCACTCTTAAGCCACCCCTAGTAGCACACATAGATTTACAAGAGCCACCGGCAACGCGATCCTCGCGATTTAGTATACGAAGTAAACTGGGGTAGCCGCTGCACCCTGTCCACGAGGATAAGGACGAGAAATAAAGGCGAAAAAGTATAGGGTAGTAAATAGTAAAGGAGTATGGATATACAAGGACGAGTACAGAAAAGGGTTAAAGCTTCCAGTAAGGATAGCTAAAGGACGTATAGACAGGACTTACTCGAGGAGAAGACGACCGACAGTGGGGGTGAGTTTTCGTCGTTGATTTTTTTTTCCCCCTTTCTTCGTCTATCTTCCAGGAAGAGGGTTGAAGTTCAGACGAATGGAAGGCTGTACCAGTAAATCTGAGGTTGAGGACTCTGGGGACTCTGGACCGCGAGGATGCTGGATCGAGGGAGTGTCTCTCGCATCACCTGTTGGTTCGAATCCCGGTCACGGGGAGTACGCTACGGAACGAAAAAGGAGGTATAGGCCAATGCGCATGCGCAAAACCAGATCAATGTGTTATATCCACTCTATTCTCTTGGCAGATCTTCGAAGCCGTTTGACCAAGATCTTATTTACATCTCGTAAAATATAGTACTACAACGAAAGGAATAGAAAAAAAAAAATCTACCAGTAGTCTTTTTTTTTAACCTATTTTTAGAATTTACCACGCGAATCCATTTCTTCGAACATAAATATTCACTTTTTATCGCTTCCTCGAAATCGCATACCCTTTGATCTATACGTCAACGTATATAACCGATACTATTTTCGATTTTTTTTTTCTTAGAAGAATTTCCAAGATATGTATCCAATTTCCAAAATCTCTGACATCATTGTTCTTCCGGCTACAGAGAAAATCTTGGGTAAAAGTATTCCGACATTAAAAAAAAAATGTTTTCTCTCCAATGGACTCCTCCGGGTTGCTAGATCCTTCTGGAATTCGGCTGGGAGGAGGGAGGAGGTGAGGTAAAATCGTAAAGGCAACGAAACGCTGCTGGGGCCAGCGGTTGGACGGTAACGAAGAAATATGGCGCGGCCCTCTGTCAGCTCGGTCATTTGTAAACTTCCGAGTAAGCTTTAGCAGAGGTCCCTTCTCTTGCGTAACAATACTTCCTCGTAGTTAGTGTATATAGGGTATACGTAGTGTACGAAGCATGGCGTCTGGTGGTACCCTGTGGTACGTGAAACCCAGGGGTCTATCCAGAATGTCTCCCTGCTTGGCGAGCTATTAGTTTCTATTAGAAGACTATTAAGGATGGCACCGGCGTCGGGACGCCCAGACGCGTATCAGCTCCATCTAGAACCAACGTTACTTCCGTCTATCTAGTACCCGATGACGAGAACTTCTACTTCTCATTATATTTTCAAGAGAGATCTTTGTCACGTAGTCCTATATAAATATATAACGCCTCTTACGTCACTTCCCTAATCACCTGGATTGCCGCTTCCTGGGAATAATTATTAGTCCCACGTACCCATCCTTACCAGCATCCTCGCGCTGCTTATGGGGTAAAGCTGTCTTGTGTCATCTCTCATGTATATCTATATCTATACTTCATTCGCATACAGCAAAATCAACTGTGCGCAACTTCACGTTGCTTCGGTACAGGAAACTATCGTTAGCTTCTCGATGCCTGGCTGAGGACTTCTCGGACCTGGGGCGACTTCCTGTTGGATCTTTCAGTGATGCTAATGGTACCGGGTGCAAGGTGATTGCGGATGACTTAATGGCGAGTAGTATCAGTTTATTGCCACAGCATCTTTCCTGGGTGGAGATAAAAGATCTTGGGAATGGCTGATGTAACCAACTGTGGAAATTTGATGTTCTGGTGAAATGGAAGATTTCTGATGGAGTTCCGGTGGGGTGTAAGGAGAGGTTATGACGTCAGGTAGTTTTGGGGCTGAGATTGAATATGGGTTATGTAATCAACAGAGATATATTGTCGATCGATGTAATTTTTGTAAATAATATTTATTAGGTAATGTGCTTACGAGTATTAGGTAACATAATATACTAGGTCCTTCATAGAAGGCGTACAAATCATTGTTCCAGCAATGTCGTTCTAGTTAACATAGATAAAATCATCGTATCGTCAATCATCTTTACCGCCATTTTTCCCTTTTTTTTCTTAATATTTCTTTTCCTTTAAATTCTCTCGCTTCGTGATCGCGTAGCCATGAATTTATCATTTTACGTTTAAAAAAAAAAAAAATTTCCATCGCACTCGGCTCTTGCTCATATTTTATTTCTCTATTCTCTTTCATCTCTTTGCACGAAACTCCGCGTTCGCCATTGCGCGCCATTTTATTTTATTTTATTCTCTCTCAAAAAAAAAATAATAAAGAAATTCAACGCGTTTCCCTAGAGTCAGATCGTCTTTACTTTTTTTTTGTTTTTTTTTTTCGGCAGTTCTTTTTCACCGCGAAAATCGTTCAGAAAAATTTCACTAGAATTTAAACTGTACTAAACGCACGCGTCTAATATCCCTAGCGCGGGGCACGACAAATGGCGAACGTGCGAATTTGCGTTCACGAATTTCACGAACGTCTAACATCAAACGAACTGAAAATTCTTTTAAATTAGTTTACACACGATACCGCCACGTTACTCCGCGGTTTACTAACTAAATTAGTCGTTAAATAATTCGCCACCCGATTGCATTTTCTAGTTTTGTGGGTTTTTTTTTCCTCTATCAGATAGCCACACCCGCCCTTTCCCTATTCTCATAGTCGTGCATCTAGTACAAGTCTTTTTGTTAGTCCATAAGGAGGCGATCGGTCGTTCACATTTTTTTAAACGCCATCTTTTCTCTCTTTCATTACATAGCTTCGTTCTTTCCTCTCTCTCTCTCTCCTTATCATTCGCTCCCCTATCTCTCTCGCGCGTGGGTCTGCTGTCACTTTTAAAAATTATCCTTCCTAGTTACTTCTGTTAATATAATCGCTCTTTGTTTATTACATTCGCTCGTCTACACTCTTTCCTCTCTCTCTCTCTCTCTCTCTCTCACAATTTCTCACTAAATATATATATATAATATATATATATTTTTTGTTTCATATAAGTAATAGCAAGTGTGTTAGTCTCTTGTGTCTTCCACGTACATATATATATATATATCTCCGTTCGTATATACAGAGATACATAAATGCACTGGCTCGTATTCGTAGTTACAATATATATATACATATTGGAAATAGTAACATATGTGTATATATATTATAATTTTGATAAAGTGTATATATATATATATGGGCTGTCTTAGGTAATAGGTATCGATAGTGTCTCTTGTCCATAGTGTTAAATTAATTTATTAAAACTTTCTATTATGTCAACGACGTTATTTGGAATTTCTGTCCATATGTTTTTTTTTTCTCCTCTTAAATCTTTTATCTTTATCTCAAAGAATGTTTTATCTGTAATCGGCTAGTCTGGCTGTGTGTACACGTGTCTATATACGTGCAACTGTACATTTTTTTTTAAATCTATTATCCCCCACTGCTGCACGATGCTCGGTGGGCGTAACCTTTTTTTTTTGAATTTTCAAAAAAAACATTTCGTCGCGCGTCGCAAAAACGAACTCGTAGACTTTTCTTAGTTTTTTTGTTTTTTCTAAACCATTTTTTGTTCGTATCTTTTCCATTCAATGCTCTCTATGATCGACGTGGTCGTCTCTCTCTCTCTCTCTCTCTTTCTTTATTTTATATATATATATATATATATATTCATTTCACGTATATATACACATATATATATATACGTGACTCCAAACTTGACTTTTGTGCGTTTGGACTTATTATAGTTAATTATTCTGAGATCTAGGCAGTTGTGTGTTACGTTATCTCTCTCGTTTCCTTTACAAATTCTCTCTCTCTCTCACCCGTTCACTCAGTGTGTGCTCACGATAAAAAATTTACTTACATACATCGTCTTTTTAAAAAATGAACACGTTTCCCCCGAAAATATTATTTGAGCCTTCGAGAAATGTTTTTTTTTTTTGGCACTACGATATTTTTTTGTTTACCACCAAGGTTCCCGTCGTCTAAACCTCGTGGCTTTTCAGTCAGAGTCTCCATCCTCGAAATGCTCGAAAATATTTCTTTTTAATCCTTTCCCATGCTTTCTCGTTCATTCCCTCTCTCTTTTTATCTCTCACACACTCCCTCTCTCTCTCTCTCATTCATACACAGGCACACTCTCGATTATCGTTCTGCTATCTCACGCACGCACTCACTCGCACTCATTCGAAATGATTATCTAGCTTCTCTCTTGACTCCTCATTATAGAATCGAAATACGTTTTTTTTTTTTTTTGTAAAACATGCACAAAAAGCAGCTGCCCCTTTTTGTACCTGCGAAGTGTGCCGAAAGTAACGATATTTAGTGAGACATGAAAAACAAAATCTGCCTGCGTAAATCACACAAGTTACTTTTTCCCACGCTTTTGACAGACTGCAGGCATGAGAAGGAATTTTTGTGCATTTATTACAAAAAATATTATGTGACACGTGTCCAAAAAAACGGACATCAACGAAACGTGGGAAATTTGCCGCACTCGCCTTCGGCACGTCCCACAGGCAGCACTTACCTTCGCCTCGTGCTGCTGTGGTATTCGCTTCTGGCTCGTGAGACCAATTTGACAAGCATCGTCGAAAGCCCGTTTTTTTGCACTCCTCTCAAAAAGTACTATTTCGGCATTTTCATTTTTTTTTCCCCCGTTTTTATTTATTCCTTTATTGATTTTTTCTTGTAATTACACTATCCCGCCAACGTTGTCGCGCGACTTGTAACGCTAATGAAAAATGGCCGGTTGATGCTGGGCTTGCAATAAAAAGAGTGAGAAAGGACTAAAACAAAGAGCAAACTCCTCCAAAAAAAAAAAAAAACAGAGAAGAAGAGAGGAAAAACCTGCTGCGACACCGGTAACTACCAATCAGTCGCTAATAATGGTGCCGATAAGCAAACAAACAAAAAAAAACAATCAAACAGAGTCAACGGGCAGAGAAACGAAGCGGGTGCAGAAAAACGTAAAAAGGCTTCGAGCTTTGGCAACCATATTTTTTTTTCAATTGGTGTACAAAAAAACTATCATTCGCTCCGGATCGCGAGAATAAAAGACAATTAAATAAATTGCGCGACACACCGGTCGATCCGATTTAAATTGAAAATCGTTATTAACTTGCAGGTACTGAAAACTTTTTTTTTCTGTCATCTGCCCACGCATACCATCCGTAAATTAAGAAAGTCCCAAATATACAAGAAAGCTATAGGATTACACGTGTCTCTACCATAGAGTCCTGTGTCTTTTTTTTTTTTTTTAATAATATACATATACGCAATACGTATATACCATTTGTTCGCGAGTATGAAGTATGCGAGTATTTATATAATGCGCGTACAGTACGATTAGTAGTAAAAAGTCACTGAAAGTATCATTCTATAATATAATGGAGTCGCCATTGGTATCATCGGCAAAGTATGACGTAGTATGATAACCCCGACGACAATTTTTTCTATTTTCCTTAATTTTCTTTTTCTTCTAAATTTTCGACTATCTCTCATTACTTGGAGCTAGCATTAATTATTATTGTTTATTATCTATAAGGAATCGGCCCCGTATTCCTCGCTGGTACGTCATTCGTTCACTCGGCGTGTAACGTCAATCAGAAGGCGCGAAGAGACGCTGCGTGCGCCACGTGGCGGATCTTCGGCGAACGAGCCCAGTCGAGGAAGCCCGGCGTCAGGGTCCTGAGAGAGGATCAGGAGACGCCGTAGGAGCAGGCAGAGTTGTCCGGCGGACTTATTTTCTCGACTGGTAGTACAGCTGCCCTTTGCCACTCGTCCCTCACCTGAAAGATCAAAGATCAATTCTAGATGCTGTAGAAAAATCTTTCGCGGAACAAGTGTCTATTCCGGTCTCGCTTGAGACTGAAAAACGCACTTCCGGAAAGCAAAAATTTCCTTTTTAAATTTTTACGCCTTTTTTTAATGGAATACGATATATACGTATATATTTATATGTAAATATAAATATTCTAGTTTCTCGTATGTTTGCAACTTTTTTTTTTATCACCTGCTCAACCTTTGCGAATACCCTCAGCAGATTTAGACCCGCCAGCTTCTTTATGTCTTCTTCCGTCCATGCTGGATCCTCCAGCAGGGTAGCCAACAGCTGAGGATATCGCGATACGTCCTCCAGACCGGTGGGCGTGCTGAAATAAGAATCGATCAGTGTGGAAAGCCTGAAAAGCTTCGCGTTACGGCATCTTGTACGGATGAAGTAAAAGATAAAGCAAGAGAGAGAGAGAGAGAGGGAGAAAGAGAGAAAAAGGTCCTCAGTAATCAATAGTTACAAATTGATTCCATCGAAGCCGGCTCCAATGCCAACGTGATCGACCCCGGCGACTTTTCGTATGTGATTAATGTGAGCTGAAAAAAAGAAGCAAATGCAAAGTCAAAATTCGTGCGTCCTCGCAAACTCATTGTTGTACCACATACAATGAAAATTGGTAAATTAACGTAATCGCCGTGTTGTAACGGCGGATATTATTATATTATTACATACCGATCACGTCCTTTATGGTGGCAGTGTTGTTACAGGTTATGAAGTAAGTGTAAAAGGGCACCATGGCCACGCCGCCGTTTTTTGCCTGTAACACGAAAAATAAAAAAAATTTTAATAATCAGCATTTGTTATTACTATTGAATTTATGCTAGGACGAGACTTTCATGCCTCGATAAACTTTGGAGTTTTATTTGTGCTTTCTGTTGTAACGACGAGAGAGAGAGAGAGAGAGAGAGAGAGAGAGAGAGAGAGAGAGAGAGAGAGAGAGGACAGTGAATGGGGTACAGAGAAGAAAGAAAAAAAAATGCATAAACCTCGTTCCGTATAAAAAATGCGACTTTTCTCAAATTTCGTAAAATGCACAATACCCTTGAAAATACATATAAATTCTTTTGGATGCGATTAGGTACAGATTTTATATTTCTCTTCCCACCTTCCCTTCCCCATTCTCCATTACTTTTATTCATCCTTCAAAACTCAAACCCACCGTACAAAATGGCCTCGTACGAAATGCCACTCGACAGCCTGTCTCATATTAAAAAAGTTACGAAGCCCGAAGCGTTTTCAACATCCCTTCGTCCTCGTCCGTCATTCACGAAAGATTCACGCAGTGAAGCGTCCGAGAGCAGAGACCTTGGCCTACGACGCCATTGTTTCTTTGTTACGACAAAGGCGTCGCGACGTCTTACGAAATACGATCCTACCGTCCACGTTAATTACTCGCCTCCTATGACCAGCCTCTCCAGCATTCATTTCGCCCAGGCACTTGCGTTCGTACGCCCACCCGCACAGCACCCTACCCCACCACTAACCCCAGTAGACAATAAAAATAGTAGAAAATAAAGAAATTATCCGAAATAATCAATAAAAAGTAAAACAAAAGTTTTATTATTAAAAAAAAAATCCGGAAAAAAAGATGCAGCATCAATTAAACCGGAAATCCGTTTAACGGGTTGAAAAACATCCTTCCGGTGAGTCGTAACCTACGACACGCATAAACACCCACACACTTACACCAGGCAAGTGTATATATCACTCAACATCCAATTTTTGCAGTATCATAATATATATATATATATGTGTACAGAGAGGTACATACGCGTGTAAGTGGATGTAATTAAAAGTTTATTAATTAACCGTCGCGCCTCGACAGTCGCATCGACAATTCGATCAGAAAGAGATAAATAAATAAATAGAAAAAATCAAACCCTCTCTTTCTATCCAGTAGAATCCCGGTTTGCTCTGGTAATTATTCCGATTACCAGCGACAAGCTTCCGGCTTATAAGTTCTCATGATAGCCTCGGATCAAGCTCCGCCATTCCCTTATGGTCCATTCGTGGAAACTTTATATAAACAGTCGTCCAAACTCTATAGTTTCATTCGCGTAATTACGTTATATCTCATATAGACTGTACCATGTACTAAGGCTTTATAACTATACCATACTTTAATGTACTTCGGAATAAAAATTATTTAGCATACAGTGGATCTATACTCGATCACTCTTAAGTATAAAAAGTAATATAGCCAATAAGCCATACTAAGGATACATTTCGAAAATGCATTGCCAGTATCCAGCACAGCTATAGGTATCAGTCACTTTGCACGGAGATGGACAGTTAACCGGGTTCACTTCCGGGTGACGAACGTGGTTCCTTACGGCTAACCTGCTTCGAATTTCGACTTGTCGTGGGAAGTGATGAAGGTTGTAGGCGTAATTTATGATGAGAATCTCCGGTCGGTTGCGCTGTCGCGGTCTTTCGTTGCGGTCGACTGGACTAGGGGTTGATTGCGATTTTTTTTTTAGCCTGACTCCTCTTTCCATCTTCCGAGTCTGACCTTTTCACATAATTTATGTTCTGTTTGTCAAAATCTCTACTCTCGTCTCTCTATGCTCTGTGTCTGGGACTGAAACGTGTCGTAGGTCGAAATTCACCTTTGCTGTCCTCTCACCCTTGGGTCAGGACAGTCCGCTGTTACCTCGATATCTGTTAGTCGAAGATCAGCGTAGATCTAAGCTGTACCTGTGTTAGATTTTGGTAATACTTTTTTAAAGTATACCCTTATTATGGAATAGCCTCTATTAGCTATACTTCTTTTGATTTGTCAACTGCTAATCTACTGAATACTAAATAATTTTTATTTGGATTACTATGCCTTGTTATATTACTGCACTTTTTAAAAGTCTCTTCTAGGCATATGAGAACTAGGAAGCTTTGGTTTTACGTATGTACGTGCATACGGTATGCCTGGACGATCTGACCGAATGAACCGGAAGTTGATCGGTTGTCCGACGATAGCAATAACAGTAACAGGCGAAAAAGTTGGGCACGGTATATCAAGAACTCCACTGATACATGGCTACGGATGTATAGACAGGTCCAAAAGTTTTCTGTGGCTTCTGGATTGTTCGACTGGTTATGCAATATACCTATATACTATTGTGAATAGTATATAAGAGTAGAAACGAAGGACTGATCAGGTTCGATCTTTGTGACCTATAGGTCACTCAGTAGTCTATCTATGATATATAGGAAAGTGCAATGTGCATAGGATGAATTAGCATTTCCCAGTTTTAAACTAGTATAAGAGCAGACACGGGGCTAGAATCCCCTGATGGGTAGAGATGATACAATCGCTTTATATCGTACCACCTTTCTATCAACATCCCTGGACCATTCGACTGGCTTCTCTGGCTATGGACTGTTTGAACAGTTTTCAATTCCACGTGCTCGTGTTTACTGACCCAAAAGCGAATAATTTTCGTACTGCCTGGGAAAGTTTCGTCCGCTAGTGCCATGACCCCTCTGACCGATTCGTAACCCGCTTTTTGCTGAAGTTTGTATTTGCTCGTGTGTGCGGATGTTATACTAGTGATACTAGTGATACTAGTAGTATCCTATCCGTATCTCTTGTTCTTGTCTATCCTCTTACGTGCAATGCAACTCTCTGCACTCGATCCATCCTCTACTCTGGATGCCATACTCTCTCGGCCGGAAACTACGAACACGGAGAACCGGAAGCCACTCGGCGAACGACCTAGAGATGAGCTCTAGCCGAGAGAGCGATACCGGATTGGCCCTTGTGCTTTCTTTTCTGATTTTCTTTTTCTTGTTCTTTTTAGCTTTTTTTTTGGTGGATTTTTCTTTTTTATTCGTTTTTTACTCACTTCATCTCTCTCTCTAGATTGGCTGCACCTTTTACTTAATTTTTTTTCTTCCCTATCTCTTTCTCTCTCTATACTCGTAATTTTAGTAGGGTTTTCTTTCTCGTACCCGTGTCCAGTTCTTTTTTTTCGGCTTATTCTACTGGCGTACCGTTGAACTCTTTTAAAACCCCTGCAGTGACCCACTGTGATTTTTTACCGAGAGTCTTGAATAATTTCAACTCCCTGTGACTTTTGTTCGGATTCATTCCTTGTCTGCGCTACTGACGCGAATGAAGGTGTAGAAGGGGTGGGTATTAATTAAAGGAAAAGTATACTAGAGATATTTTATGGGATAATTTTTCGAGAAATTCTCTAGCCGCGTTTTATGGGTGCCAATTGAATTTTAATATGTAGATTCAATTGTAGTCCTTTTATAGAATTATTTTTAGGAAGCTTTTTCATTTGACTTTGAAACAACTTTTATTATCAAGCCTATAATTCGCGTGATCAGTTATCGCATCAGAACTGACTGGTACGACTTACTGACCCAGAAGAGTATAATTCACCACGTAGTTAGAGGGTTGAAAAAAAAAATTGGCAAAGGGGCACTCGGTAGGTATGGAGTAGTTTTGCATAGAGTTACGTTTCGCTCGTTTCTTTTTTTTTTTACCTATTCAGCCATCCGTACGAATGTTCTTTTACGAGTTTTTCAATTTTTCTATTTTTTACTTTCCTTTCATCCCCCCTTTACATGTCCACCTATGGCGGCCATTTGCTAATTGTTTCCCAGTCGGTGCGCCACGGCCCATTTCTGGTACATGCGTTTGCCCGTTTCCGGCAGTCATTCCACCTACCTTCCAATCCTCTTTCACCGCAATACAAACTCCCTCTATTCTATAGGTGACAGAATAGGAATTAAAAAAAGTGGGTGGTGGGTAGGAGGAGGGGGGGGGGGGGGGGTTTAGAGATTAAAACGAAAAAAAAATGGAGAATCCATAGAAAAATTCTTTCGAAAAGGCGAATTTTCATTCGTGATAGCAGCATCCGCATTTGTCCGATCACGCGCATTAATAAATGTATCTACTTGATATACGAATAGAAAATAAAATCACAGAAAATCTCGAGTTTTCGGACTTACAAAAAAAAA
>JARPRG010000637.1:2473-14930 GCA_031001745.1 Hartigia nigra | reverse complement strand
GCCCAGCCGTGGCTTGCGGATGCATGAGCGGGGGTGGACGGCCGAAGGTGACGTTTTACCGATTTCGATCTCGCGTGTTCAGAAATTACGTCACAGTATATACATATACACACACACACACACGCACGGCGTAGATTTACACTCAGCACATCCAGTTGACGCCCAATGAAAAAGTAACATAAACGAATAATACTCGTATGTAATCAGACAGTGCGATCGCGACAGTGAATCAAACGCCACGTACGTACCATGTGAAGTGATAAAATACCAGTTGAAAAGATTCGAGACAGTAAATACCGACAGTACCGGAAATCACGATGACAACGATATTTCACCGTCTCACTCTTATTACTTTACTCTTTTATTGTTTTTCATAAAAATGTCCCTCGCTTATAGCAACAACGTAACATTCAGTATTTTCGTTTTACACCGTCGGCTCTATCAGGCTGTTCCATTTGATATACTCTCCTACGAGCAGCCTCTCTCGTATCAATTCTCTCTCCCTCACTCTTTATCTCTCTGTCTACATTCTACGGATGTTTGCGTACCGCCAAATACCTACCCTCCCTCCCCCCGACCACCCAGTATCAAGACAAACATCTGAAATAAGCACTTGATGCCCGTACCTCGAATAAAACAGTCGGCATCTCTCTCTCTCTCTCTCTCTCTCTTTCTCTTTCTCGCACTCAAAGCTCCCTAGCCTTCTATTTCCTTTCATCCTACACAGCCTCATATTCCCGTCGGTATACGAACATAAGAGGGAAAAAGAGAGAGAGAGAGAGAAAAAAAGAAATGCAAGAGAGACAAAGAATCTGGAATAGAGAGTGGAAGGTGGAAGTGAGCCGTCGTATTTTCTCGGAGAGCAAAAAAGAAAAAAAAAACGAAACAAACAGAAACTCTAGAGATCTGTGATCCGATGACGAGTATCCGGTCGATTCACTTCCGGTATATTGAATGCCTGGAAATTCACCGGATCAAGAGACGTCTTTCGGTTAGCAGAAATATACACGGTGGGACTTTTGTTATCGAATCCCCGGGCATAGTGAAAGTTAATTAAGATGCCGCGTCAGTATTGTACCAAGGGAATAAAATAGTCTGTTATAGATAGGATTTGAATTGGTGGTAAAATTACCGCCCCCCCCCCACCCCCCCACCTAATAGTTCTTCGTGCACACATATTCGCGAGGAATGAACAGTCGACCAGTGCGGGGCAAACGGGGAAAGGCGTACGTAACCAGAGACATTTAATTTTTCAAAATGGCCGGCAACTATTCGCGTTGAATCCTGGCGCATCCTGGTTCCCAGCCATGACCTAATTGTGAGGTAGCTATAAGCTGTGAAGCCTCATCCTCCTTTCGAAAATAGAGCGGGCAACCCTTTGAAACGCATTTGGGGCGGGAGGGATTGCCGAACCATTAGAATATATATATGTATGAAGCTGGCAAAATCCGAAGGGCCGACATTATGCATCAAGCCCACAATCTCGTACTATGATTGGCGTATCGACACCTGCCACCGCTTGAGTCGACTTTGTCAACCGTAAAGTTTCGTCAGGGACGGTAATACCACTTCTCCGATGATGCCTACTCACTCTCACCCTCAACCACCCCCCGCAGCCTTGCTTTCATCTATTGTTCTCTCTCTCTCTCTCTCTCTCTCTCTCTCTCTCTCTCTCTCTCTTTCTATATGTCTCTTTCGCTCTTGGTTTTCCCCTACTATGTCATACACTCTTTATATATAAATATATATATATATACCTATATATTCGGTAGTCTGTATATATATATATCACTTCCTGAAGACGTTTCTGCAAGTATCGTTAGGGGTTGAGGGGTGGGCTCTTTGCGAAAACGAGGAGCCAGGAGGTTCTGGAAGTTTGTCGTACGGCCGTACTCGCGAAACCGTTTGGAAGCGTTCCCGCTGGTTATATAACTATATATATACATACATAGTCCTTTACGTTCTATTCCCGATAGGCAACTACCCGCCCCCTAACGGCCTCTCAAACACGTAGCTGAAACTTGGGTGTTAAATTAGCGTAGTTCGGCCGGTAACTCGAATTCGCAATCTTTTGGCAGTGCGATTGGCGTATCGACAGCTACCATCCTGACATCCTTAAATTGTGTTAGGTATGCACCGTATTCTAATTGGCTCAGAGGGTGGTCGCACGAATTCTGTAAAGAAACTTGTACCGGGGATAACCTGGTCACTGCGACACTTGATCATCAGGATGTTCAGTCCTGAAGAGGATGGTCCCGATTGGGGTTGAGGTGAAAAATATACGTAGATACATACCTAATGAAATCAAGGTATGGAAGAGACACTTGGTATATACGATAAATCTATCGAGTGGGTGGGGAGGGTGACTAACTTCCGGGAGAATCGGAAACTGGCTATGGAGTTTATGAATTAGTGCTAGTTCCGGAAGCCTATAGGAGGAAGGATATCGATTGGGATACAGGAGGTTGGGTTTCCGTGATTCTGGTATCGACTTGTCGTCTGCAAGGAGATCGATTGCAATGGATAGCTCGATCGTACGAAACTAACCCTTTGGAGGAGCTTTAAGGCTTACGTAATCGTCGAAGGAATTTTCGTAATTTTTGTATTTCGGTGACAATTAACTCTTTAATGGTTTATATATATATACATATAAATAGATAATTTTTGTAGGTTAAATTAACGCAATTGAATATAATTATTTTTCTCAACGATGATTCGTCGTGATTCGAGGATGAATGATTTTGTGGTTAAATTTCTCGAAGGTCTTCGCCTTGATATTAATAGTCCTGGTGGCGCGTTCCCATGACAGTACCAAGCCAATTTACCCAGAAAATCAATGGGCGACAACCATAATCGGCAAAGCTCTCTCCAGAGCCATTCACTTAGCTCGTCGCGTATAGCCGCCATTGCCAATCCTGACTCCGTAGTGCCGTGGAACCGTCTACGTGTGTGCACCAAACCGCCCCAAGATTAGGTATCCCCGTCATTACGTATTCAACGGGGCTAAAGCCACCCTCGAAACTTCACCCTCGCCAGCCAACTTTCCGACAATTTGCGAGTTTGTGTCGCGTGCGCACTCGCGAGACTGCGGCTCTTTCTCTATAGCAACCCTTACGTATGAGTTTCAAAGACCTGCGGTCGAATGAACGATAAAAAATGTAAAACAACCCTTAGCTAATTTAATTAAGAATTTCAATTAACAAAATTACATGTACCTATGTGCTGTACTACTTTTATTCTTACGAGAGAAATTCTTCGTTCGATAGGTCATACGTTAACGTAGGACCTTGATCTCTTTGACCTGATTACCTTATCATCAGGCACCTAAACCTAAGTGCTCGAAATTTCTATATCTAGAATATTTCAGAATAGATTGCTCAGACTACACAGGGAGTCTCTCTGGGACTTACCTGGGCTCCAACTAGTCCGGCTCTCAACCTAGGTATGTCCGTGTGACTCCAATCAGATCTGGCCCAAGGATCGACCCTCCCTAGGTCACTGCTCAGATTGACCTCACCTAATTGATTATGAACGAATTTCCTAACGTTCCAGGGTAGATCGTTATGCCTGAAAAAAAAAAAAAAAAAAAAAACGGAAAATTGTATGAAATTTCCGAATTTATCAAAATCAAATAATTGTTCGATGCATATATCTATATTACCCGTCGATCAACGGTACTTCAGTCAGTATCCTCCTGATGACGTCTAATCTCTGCTGATGCGTCGCCGGTGCCGTTTGTAGTAATAAAGGCAGACACAAACCACCCAAAAGAAGCGCCGCCACCAGGAGTAAAATCGGCGCCAGTACGCGACATCTTCTTCGAGGAGTTTCCTCTCTACGTTCCTTGCTACTTCCGCTGCTCGGCGAATCTTCGCAAGGCGGTGGCAACCGGACGGTCCCGTTACAAGGCGCCACATCCGGTAGTTCCGTTAGGCACGTCGTCTGGCAAACAAAAAGTGGAGGCCAATAAATACAGAGGTAATGCAATAATAAATAAGAGCAAATGGTTGGTGGGAGAGAAGAAAAAAAAAATATTAAAAAAAAAGTAGTAGTACAGACACGTTAACTATCCGCGATCAGGTGATTTTTACCGACCGTCCCGACGCTATTTATTCCCAAGCTTATGGCGTAACGACTCCATTTCATTTTATGTAATGCTGGTACTTGTAACGTCGCGACGCTACGCGTTTCTCCTGCGAGTTCAGTGCTTCTTTTTTTTTAGCCTATCGCAATGCGCTTCGGTACATTTTTATAGTTTTTATCTTTTTTTATTTCATTCTCTCTCTCTCTCTCTCTCTCGTGCGATATCACAGGCGAATGAACACGTTACTCGCGATTAACCAAAAATTCGAATTTTTCTCGTGGAATCAGGTATTACGTGGCGTCGAATCCCGGAAGTGACTGTGAACAATGCATTTGTATCCTGTCAGGATCATAGCTACATATATCATATGGGTATTTATATACTTGAAGTGATCCCGTTTCTACCGAATAACTGTGTATATAATTTAACAGGTATCAATCCAATATGACAACTGTCGACCGATCGTATTGATTGAGTATTGTGTGTCAGTATTTTGCACGATGAAAGCTCATTCAACTTGAAAAAGTCTATATGAATAATAAAAAAGCAGTAAAAAAAAGTGTAAATAATAAAAACAAAGATGAAAAGCAAGAATGTAGGTGATACTCGATGAATTAATAGGGGCAAGACATATTACTTGGATTACTGGAGTATATCGGATATCGAGATTTCGCATTACTGCTACCGTGTCCTGGAATAGAATGTACTAGCTGTCTATAAATCCTGGATAATTCTGATATCGGGAGTAGATAGTATCGACGTAGAGGCTATAGCAATCTGTACCTGGGATCGAATTACGTAGAATAATTGTCTGGATAGACTTTGCCGTTTCCCACGTATACGTACCATTAAGTCTGACACGAAATACCTCGCGCGAATTCTCATAGATGGCGCGAATTCAGAAAACCGTTAATAACACAACGAATGCCCGATAATGCCGATAACGTAATTCGTTAATTCGATATTTACGCCAATTTGCTTCTCAATGAAGACCGCAGGCATTTAGATGCGCCTCTTATGCAACAGCCAATTGAATATCGACTCGATACATAATGAAGTGCGCCGTCGAAGCTCATTGAGTTGAGAAGGCGGGCTTTTTAAAAGTCGATGATTGGAGTTTTACAGTTAAGTATATACTTTTTTTTTTTTGAAATTGAGTAAAGCGCAGATGATGAAATAAAATGAAATTAATATCTTTCACTTTTTTTTCTTTTTTTTTCACTTTCTCTATCTTTGCTCATCCTTTTCAATTCTCTTAATACTTCCGAAGTTGAGTCGACGGTACGCAAAACTGCAAGAAAGGCTTAAAATTCAGAAAAAAAAATAACATTTTTTAAATCTTTCTTTTATTTTTGCTTATTACTTCTCGCGCTTTTTAGTTTCTAATTAAACCTTTCTTTACTAACCTAAAAAAATGAATAATCACATATTAATTAATCCTTTTGCTACGGCAATCCTCTTCGCTGGAACGCTCCCGCTGAACGAGACAGATCCATATTTTATACAGATATATAAATATCGTGCTATATTTTCCTAATGAAGTCAAATCAAAACTGCAAATTCAAATTAAACGTACGAAGTTTTGTGGCCGAGCGAACACAGTCGCCCGTCATAGCGAAAGGGTTAACACCAAATGAAATGAAAGTTTAATATAAATTTTCCACCCCTAATTTCATCCTCGCACTCCTGAGATACCACTAGCACCTAAGATATCTGGCTAATTAAACGACGAACCGGAAGTACCGTAAACGCCATTAAAAAAGCATCCTGCTCATCCGACGTCGCTTAATTAATTATGAAATATATTAACTAATTCGAAGAGGGTGTAGGTAGAATATATAAGTGACTCCTACGAACCGACCTTATACATATACTAGATTCACGGTTCAAGTACCGCTACCTTAAAGGGTTAATACATATATATATATATATATATATACCCTCTCTCAGCTCCTCTGAGGATACTAAAAGATACTTTTTCTCCTTCCTCATCTTAAAGTAATTATCGACAAGAGTTACGATAGCGGTATTTCCCCTATACCGTCTAGCGGTATAGTAGCTGAGACTATCTGTAACTAAGAGACGCCTAAGCAAATAGATTAATAGGGTATAAGGAGTGTCTGCTTTTAGTATTGGGCTCACTCTCTTACTCCCACTCCCAGCCTGTCTCTCTCTCTCTCTCTCTCTCTTACTCTTGCATCAAAAGGAAATCTTCCAGCGAGTTAATGGAACGAAGAAAGTAGACGTGTAAAGCGCGTTAAGTCATGCCAAAGGCCGCTTTGATCTGTCGAGTGTCTCCGTCCTCGCCTTCGAAATATCCTCAAGGCGATTCTACAGAGCATTTTGCAGCTGCAGCCAGTAGTTTAGAGCGATCCTTAAACTTGTCTTTTTGTATCAGACTAAGTGAGGATGATAGGTGGAGAGAGAGAGAGAGAGAGAGAGAAAGTAGCATAGCCAGAGGCACGACGAAGTAGAAAATACCTAAAACTAGTAAGACCGACTAAAATTCAAGTCTGACGAAATAAAGCGGTACTTGAAAGCATTTTCTCGGAGGTTGGCTATCCTGAGTTACGTGGGGGAAAAGGGATGTTAGGGTGGTTTTGAGTACCCAGCAGGGTGAAAGGTGGAAAGCTAGCAAACCGAGTCCGACCAAGCAGGCATTGTCAAGTTTTCGTATAAATTTCTCCTCGAGGAAAATTCAAAAGCCACTGTGACCGCACAAAAGCATCCCCTCCCTAGAACCACCCACCACCCTCTCTCGACCGGCGAAGCTAAAGAAAATGAGGGGCAGTTTAAGCACTCGCTCATTCGCTATGGGTAGTAACCTGGGACTTTTGATTTTACACTGGGAAAATTGTCCTTTTCTTATCTGCTTCGCGTTGCGTAACATAAAAAATTAATTTTTATCGCCATATTAGTTTTTACGGCATATTAGTACGTTATGGTTAAAATACGTCCATTTTGAATTACTGCGAAACAGTCCACATGATTCTCAATCTTATATAAGCTCGTGTTTTGTCGTCATTGAAAATTACGTCATACCTGTTATCCATGGACCAATAATCATGAAATGCACGTCGAAAACTTTTTATACGAATTAATCAGCGATTCCTGGAAATTTTATTTTCTTCTGGTATCATATTTCAAAGTCATTAATAATTTTTATAAGCATATATATATATATGCTAATATATATAGCTAAAAGTTCTCTAAAAGATAGGGTGTATTCGCGCCCTATTACTAATCTTCAGGACCTCCAACAACGCATTCGGCAAGAAATATCCAAAATTACGGAAAACGACATCAGGAATGTGTTGCGCAACGTCAAAAAGCGGATGGAAAAATGCTTGAATTGCAATGGAGAACCGTTCGAACACTTGATATAACGTAAGCACTTAGGAAGACATGCCGAGAGACCAAAACAATTCAGAGAACTTTTAGCTTCGATAACTCCCTAACGAATAAGTTTAGAGCATAAGAAACTGCATCGACTGGTGTAGTCCAAAATATAGGTTTCCATTAAAAAAAAAGTGCAGTTGCATTTTTCTAATGCACCGATACACAAAAGTGCATAAAATTAGTTGCATATTATGCACCGTCTGATGCCATTTAACTTTCACTCATAACATCATCTTCTATTCCCAACCGTTTAGGAGGTACAGCCTGTTCCAGTTGCGTGGGACACCCTGTATATGTTATAGTCATACCCGATACCCGATACCCCTGATTCCTGATAAAAGTGTTAAGGGTCGACAAAAACATTGGGGTCCATCGGGAGTAAAACGATATAGAAATATCCTATATGAGAAAAAGGTAATTCTGTTTGGCGAACTCTGGAAATCGTAGCATAAACCGAGTCCCTTTTTGCCGGTGCTCTAGCGCCCTTTATATAACCAGGTACAATTTTTTTTTTCTCTATATCCCCTTCCTCTCTCTCTCTCTCTCTCTCTTTCTCATTCTGAACCACGGCGACCGTCCCTTGGGTATGCGGCAACCAGTGAAGCCTCGACCTTTCCGAAAATCAATATCCTTTTGATAGCTTTAATTATGATGGATTATTAGCAAAGGCTACGTTGCTCTGGGCTAATGTGTTTGGGCATTGTTTTCGAAAGGCCAAGTTTTCATCTCCTGTCGTGTTAAGTACTTTCATTCATCTCTCGACGCGTCGGACGAGTCAAGAGATACAGATCTCAAAGTCAAATATTATTTATATGAAGGACAAAAAAAAAAGGAAAAAGACTGACAAATAAAAGTAAAAATACGTTAAATACGTTTTGATACGTAATTGGATAATTTGATTATTATTCTTCTGTTATTCTTTCCTCTCTATACTCGTCTTCCTTCTCTCTCTTTGTCCTCTTTCAAATAAAAGATACCTCGTCAGCCCAACATGGCTTCTCTACGCTGTACCTTCACTTCCAGAGACTTCATCCCAATTGCTGGCGATTACCACGGCTCTAATGAAATTAACCAATCAATTCGTACGTGCGGGTCTCTCAATGGCGTACGAGTGCCAATAGAGTTTCTTTCGAGCCTTAGAGTCATCCCTTGTAAACGCTGGTCATTTTCTTACTAACGTCCAATACGCGTATCGACGTAGAGGGCAGTTACTTTTTCATTCCTTTTCTTTTTATTCATCCGTATTACGAGCACAGCTGGGACTTTCTACTTCCGGTGGAGTAACGATTGATGGGAGCGAAAAAAAAGTCATGGTCTCATCCGGGTTAATTTATTGTGGAAGTGATTTTTGAAAACAAAAAAAAAAGGTCAGGTACAAAGTGCAGACAATAATTCACAGGTCAAAAATTCCCTTAGGAAATTGCATTCTGAAATTCGAGCGGATTTTTCGTTATGTATGGAGGCAGCCCAGTGGCTCGTGCATATATATATATATATATATACAGGGTGAGAAATGAAAAATGCATAAAACATTATCGGCATTCTGCTAGGCAGTGGCTCCCTACGTATAACAGCATCGACAACCTTCGTTCCACCTCCTGCTGAACTTCTGATCTCTCCCGCAGCATCCCATCCATTGAAAAGCTATCTCCTTTCCAAGATGGCACGTCCCCTCTTCAGCCCTACCCCTCATGACCACGGTATTATGAAAAATGTCTGAGGATAGATCGCTTTTTGGAATCGCTAATATCCACGGACCCGTACCAACCCCCCAAGGAACCATCCCCGTCGTCAGCAATGGCGCCACGGTGAAAATCACCCTAAAAATAA
Organism: Hartigia nigra; assembly: GCA_031001745.1. Taxonomy (NCBI): domain Eukaryota; kingdom Metazoa; phylum Arthropoda; class Insecta; order Hymenoptera; family Cephidae; genus Hartigia; species Hartigia nigra. Next base: position 5,617 of record JARPRG010000637.1, on the reverse strand, counting down.
TTATTTTCGTTGAAGGACCCTCTTATAACGAACGTGAAAAAAAAAGAGACAATTTTTTCACCCTCTCTTCGCGTCATCCCTTAGCAGAGGTCACTAAGATTTTTCAATGACCTTCAAGAATTGTTCAACTTTTATCTTTTTACAAGCTGTTAAAAATTGCTTTTTTTTTTATTTGAAAAAAAATGCAATTGCCCCTGTCGACGAGCAACCGGTCATACGACAAACATTGTACACTCCCTACCTTGTGCATTGTATATTCCTTACTGAGTAAATCGTAGTAAGATGAATTTTGCGATTCTCAAGGGTTGCATACCCACGTCGGCCATACTGTCGGTGAGTGCATCCAAAGAAGCTTACCACTGTGACAGTATATACATATATAGGATACTTAGTAAATAGAATATAGGGTAGTACAGTAATTCTTCATTCTCCCATGTTTTAGTCTCCTCTACAGGGATACTAATGTACTCTGTCCCAGGAAGAAATGAATGTGCGGCTATAGTACAGCGTTAGGATTACTAGACGGGTACGCTTAGTTTTCTCATAAGGGATGAAGAATAAAGCAAACTGGCATCCCACGTTTACATGGAAACAAAAGTTTTCAAGCTCCCTCGTAAGTTTTTCAAGTAAAAGACGTTACCCTTACTCATCCCAAATTTTCGTTTGGCTTGGCGAATAAAACGGTTTGGCACACGCGAATGTCGCTATCAAACCCCCCACACGAACCACCCCTGGACCAATCAACTACAAGAAATTCTCAACCGTATAACAATTCTTCGTGCGTTGGTCGGCCGTTCTGGTAAAATGGGTAAAAACGTCTAGAAGTAGTAGCGGGCGACGAACCGACACTACCGACGTCCCTGAGGGATGGTGGTGACCTCTAGTGAATGACAAAGTAATTAAAAGGCAACCGTGTTACGCAATCACTTCGTGCCGTTTGCATCGTTATGAAAATAAACGGCGACCATTTAAAAAAAAAAAGAAGAACGACCCACATGCCCCTTCAAGGTAAGACCCGATGCCGGAGGCCCTCTGATACAACGTGACGCTCCTGGTTCAGGTGGGTCTACGACGAGTAAGTCAAGAATCCTCAGCAGGTCATATGTGAACCTTTTGTTCTACGTTCTACAGACGCCCAAAGTCTTGGAACTTTCCTCAGCAACGCGTACAGCAGTCAGTCACTTTGTTAATAACAGTTGTTTGTATCCCTGGTAAGAATAGCCTGGAATAATTCATCCCCTACTTGAACCACCCTTAACAGAGTGTCAAGATCATAGGGTGTAGTTACGAGAGCATTGAAACGTCCTTGCAAACAGGGAAGACCTAGTTAAATACCGTAAATATCGGTGTAACATTCTATTCGGCAACCCTTTAATCCTACATATTAAACAACCCCCTTTGTCAGATCCCATAAGGGGTGGGAAGAAGAATTTCAAGCAAGGAAGGTTCGCGTAGCTTTAGCATGAGCGTGTCTGACGCGTCGTTTCTTTTACTACTCTTGTTTTTCTTTTTGTATATCCTGGGGGGGTGAGGGGTGGGGCAAAAGTATCTTTCATCCCCTTTCATTTTTTTTTTGCCACCCTCTTCAAACCACTCGGCACCGACGAACGACTACGTTAAATCACGAGTCGTAGTCGCGCTGAATGAATACGGGTCGTACAGCGGCACGCGACGCCGAGCGTCCCGACGCCAGTCGACCGCGCTACCGTATCGTAGTATATAACGTCAGCGACGTCGTACCTAGACACGACGCCGTCGTCGACGTTCTTCTTGTCGGCGGGATTGCTGCACACGCCTACCCGTTTGTGCTCGGGCATGTAAAAGGGCGACAAAGGTGGGATGCACGATGCCGGCAGTAATGCACACACGGGCTGCCAACATTACGTAACACAAGATTCGCAAGCGACGAGCTGTGAACTGATTCTTTCGCCTTAGGTACAGTCAACCTGGTCACTGGAATCTGTGTGAGACTGTACCTGGTAGCTCTTTAATGTCACACTGTATAGATACATATAGACACGTGGGTCTATCATATGGCTAAGGGTGATAAGCATGACCAATGAAATATTAAGAACAAGCCTAATAATATGCTGGATTGATATTGTATGGTTGGTACCATAACGAATGATTATGTCACCTAATCCCATGGTAAGTTTGATCATAGGAATTTTTTCTGGAGGAAAAGAAAAATTACAATTGAATATTTTTTTTTTTTTTTTCGTAATTCTCTGTACTGTTCTTTCATCCCTTTTTATCCCGACCAACCCTAATTTTTTTGTTGTTATTTATGTCGGTATTCATACGTGAACGTATGGAGCGAGGGTTGAAAGCACAGAGGGCGCACTCCCAGCAATTACCTCGTTAGCCGGTATTCGCCAGGGTGCGACTTTAGAACAATTGTTACTGTCCGCTTGGGGATGAGTGATTTCTTTATACGGGGGGTGCGTTTCAAAAGTCACAATCCTGTTGTTACCGTTGAAATTGGAATTGGAACGTGAATGACGCTAAAAACAGAGTTCCGGGAAAGTGAATGACGGATAAACCTTTCCTTTGTCGTCGTAGGGACGTTCTAGTAATTTCGATTTTCAAATACAAAAGGCATTGTCGATCATTGAATGACAGTGCAGATTCGAATTGTCGTATTTATCGTAAAACTGTCCGGAATAGAATTTAAAAGTGAATCGCGCGACTACGGGAATTCCCCGGGCTGTCTGTTAAATCGAAGACAACTGGCGGGAATTTAAAAAAAATTCTCCACGGCATATATGCCTAATTGTTTTTCTGTTTTTTTTTTTTTTTTTTTCATAAATCATAACAAAGATGACCCATGAAACCCATTGACAGCTGACAGAAATACATGGAAACAACGTTGTCCGAAATTCTGTACGTTCATTTGCCATTTAAATTAATTTCGTTTAATTAGCGCCTTCGCGTATCCCAATTGTCCCGAGTATTGACTCACCCTATATAGTATATATATTAATATATAGATAGATATATATTCCAATAATATTGACAGCATTGTCGCAGTATTAACCTAATATACCAGTATATACATATATATATGTATATGTACGTCTACACCCTCTTTTTTCATCCCTGTCATCACTTGTAGTAGCATCAACTCCCCCTCTCCACCCACCC
>JARPRG010000635.1:319268-352017 GCA_031001745.1 Hartigia nigra | reverse complement strand
CTCCTCTGCCGGACTACCCAGTCCCTCGGGTCTTTCTCCTCGCGGCAGATTCGAACACGCCGACTCTCCTCTATCCTAACCTGAACTGGCCGAGAGCGTAACCTCTACACCGAGTGACGACTCGATATCGGTTAGCCAATCGCGAACGTTATCTAATCGGTAACTACGGTCCTTTTGTGACCGTGAATCGAAAAATCACGTCACAATATATACACGCAGATCCGTATATATAATACGAAACTAAAAGAATGCAGCAGATGTCACATAAAAGTACTATAAAGTAACCATCTTAAAGATTGATATTCAAATCAACGTCAAAATGTCAGAACTCAACCGGAACTCTAGTGACTGAACGTATGGGACATTTTTTTTGTGGAGAGAGATCTTATTAAAATTTGTTTACTTGTGAATATTTGTTTCAGCACGATCGTTACATCATATATGAGTGTTAAGGTAGATGCACATGACGACGTGGAGTTCTCACACTGAAGTTTTTCTCAATGAAATCCATCTTCGATGCAGCGACGTTTCTCCATCGCTCATCGTATCGTCGATATCGTATCGATACAACGTCGTTGTTGTTTTCGTTGTTTCTGCAACAAGAAAGAGCCTCGTCCATCCCGAAGCCATTGTGTCATCGCGTTTTCATGAAGCAAATGGGAAAGGAATTGAAAACTTGGTCCATTTCGTTCGAAGACTTTAGTGCACAACGGAGTAACGGCCGACGAGCAAAACATAGCAATCGTCGCAAACTCGTACAGGTTTGGTCGATGTTGGTAAAGCGATGGTATTGTCGCTGCAAGTGTTGCAAAAGATTTTGCCGCAATTTCTGCAATGGTGCTGCAACAGAAAAGAACGGAAGTGAAACAAGTGAGCAAATGCAAAAAAAAAAGGAAGAGGAAAGCAGCAATGCAATTATTCGATTTTTCTGACCCTGAGTTTTCGCGAGTCTTTTTACCTTCAACCTTAAGGGAGATTTAAGGTTTAAGCGGGAAATTGCATTTTCACAGGAACCCGCGAGTCTTTTATATCTAAATTGAATCCTTTAAATAAGAAAATTAACAACCCCCGAAGACGTCGTTACAGTTTGAATAAGAGAGCGAGCAATATTACCCGCCCTTTCCGATAACCACAACCCCAACCCCACGATAAACTTAATTATTGAACCGTCCCTTTCGCATGACTTATGGCCAAAATCTAGTAGATTGGAGAGTTGCAACTTCGTAACAGACCTCACCAGCAATTCCCCTTTTTATCTACTTCCACCGAATATCTCAAGCCACTTCTGCATCCTATAAATAAATCGTTGATCGAATTCAAGAAATGCTCTAACCACCATTGAGCAATTTCAAAGCATAGATTTTATCTGTAAATGACACATTTATTGACTTTATATATCGTCAATTAGAGGGTCAATCATATTAAAGTCATATTGACTCCATGTTTTGATACTATGCTCAGGAAGAATCTGTTGAAAAGCTGAAATTTACAAAAAAAAAAACTTCCTAGGAATCAATACACATAAGAGACAGATAATTTCTTGATAGTATTTCTATATACATATACGTAACGCATTTACGATGTTAGAAAAACCACACGAAAACAGCCATTATCCCCTTTTATAGAGAGTTCGACGAAGGAGACCGAAATCTTCTTTCTAAAAGACACTTCCGTTCCTTTTCGTCCTTTCATCACCGTTATCGAAAAAAACCTGTCGGAGAAAACTCATCCATTATGGAGCTACCATTTAAAATCGACAATTCTTCTTGTGCCAATGTTTCCTGCTTTCTCACCATATATATAACCATGGAATTATATAAGGCCCAGTACCCCATCCTGAACAAGAAGAAAGTTTACAACCCGTAGAGTGTAGACCCTGTCGGGTTCAGTGGATAGATTATACCAAGGAGTTGTCGCTTTGCATGCTTCTCCGCATACCAGTACCTAAGCACACATTTTAACTATTTTTTTTTACGGTTGGTATACATACATATTTCTTTTTAAAAACGCGCATCCTGGTAGCACGTTGTTTCACAGTACAAACAGCAAGGTAGCAGAATGGAGTTGGGGAAGTGTGGGGCGTGGACTATTCTATATTAAACAGCATGGTAATACACCCACCGGGTGAAAAATAAGTAACAAAGATACAGCCCTGCCTTGTTATTATGCAATAACTTACCCCGGCGTAAAATGGAGAATGCAGTATAAACGTATTTTATGAGGCGCGCAACGTCTCTATCACATCGGCGACTGAATATGCATGCATGCATGCATCCATGCACATAATCATGAATATATATCGGGTGATCGTGCAATAATGTAATTGGATCGAGGTGGTACGGGGCCCGGTTTTCAAGCGCGACGGTACCGCCACTTGCTAACTCTCCTGTCAAACTGCTTAAGTAAATCTCGTACTACCAACTAGCCTTCACGAACTTCCATAAATGCCTCCCACTCCGCGATACCTCGTCCCACGGATCTTCAATTTTCCTACCATTTATCCGGGAACATGTAAACATTGCACTTGTCACGTCAACCAATATTACAAAGGCATGAAGTATATTTTGAACAGGTCAAAACATTTTTTTAATACCAACACCCTTTACGAAACAGCTGATGAAAGCATTGTGTAGTATTAAAAAAAAAAAAACTTTTTTTTAACAGATGCAACCTTGGTTCTATACCTATGTTGGACTAGCATGCAAGCGTCTTCCGATCTGATTCTTTAGACTACCAACTGTGTACATAACTGACAGGAATATTTTTAGCAAGACTCACGTGTCTCTCACGTAAACTTGGTTCTTTTAAAGAGATTGGCAGAGGTATCAGGTAGTACCAACTACATAAAACTGTGTACCAACCTTACGTCGCGTTATATTGAACTCCCTGCTGCAACCTTTGCACTGTGTAACCTGACGATCGTTCGCCCAGGGTGCCGTACCATCCTGATGAGATTGTTGAGCGTTATCAGCAGCTTCTCTAAGCTCGACAGCTGCCCACTTGGCTGCGCTCAGTTGTCCACCCAGTTCCTCCAGAGTACGTTCCTGCTCGGTACAGATCTCTTTGAGCGCGTAATACTCTTCCTGCAGGAGTTGATATTTCTGAAACATTATCAATTACAGTATGAGACCTACCCTTTCGTTTTATCATGATCAAAGACACGTTCTTCAGTGTCCATTTAAAGTATCTCATTGAATTTAACTCCATTACCTCAGTGACTTGCTTCAGCTGATCGATTTCCTGATGAAGCTGAGAGATCTTTTCCGTGTTTGCTATAGATGCTTCCTGAAGAGAGGTTCGCCATTCACGTTCGATTCGCAATTCCCGCTCAACCCCATTGGCTCGTGCTTCTCTTTCAGCAGCTTCCATTCCCAAGACCCTTGCCTTTTCCTCAATACCGCTTCTCGCCCCATCCATCTCTTTGCACCTGACCAATACAAATTAGTCGAGTTTGAGCACCCTGTATATCGCGTCTTGATTTAACGAGGATCTAGTCAAAGCTTCCTCAACGACACCCACCCCCTACCTCGACAATGGCATTGTGATACCAACGCAACAGTCTCAGGGTGCGTCATTCTTATTGGCTACCTTTTTTGTATAGCCTAATCCAGGACTTCGATACTATTCCTATATTTTTATTAGAACTAATTCCTAATCGTTAATGATTCTGTATGGTGATGAATGACGATATACCAGAATATAACTATGCATTGGATACTACATTTTGGTACTTGTACGACTATAACGATACTAACGAAAAAATTGTACTGGCAAAGACTGCAGGACTTCTCGGGCGTATTGTTCTTATTATTAACCTATTTTCAATTGCATTGAACGTTTAGTACGGTTACGTTAGATTGACGAACTTTGACATAGTATTACGTCAGCTTTAAGGTATCCTGCTTGACAATTCGCGTCATGGTTATTCAAGGTGAAAGGTTATTCTTACGCTTGAGTTTACAGATTTAATATTTCCTTATGAGGTCATATGATCAAAGCACCGTTGAGATTCTACTATAGTCAATTGGTTGCTTGTCATAGATTCTTTACGGAGATTATTATATAAGTATGCAACTTACCTTGTATAGTGTTTTTAGCTGAGATCGTACAAAAAAAATCGATACCTTAAGTACATCGAGACTGTAATAATGTATGGAATTTTACTGGGTCGAGTAAAAAACAGAGCGAAAGATATTTCAGGCACGGTCATTATTTTTAATAATTTTTTCTTTTTTTTTTTTCATTTCTTTGTAATACACTATAGGTCGTTTTGTGGGAGCGTACCTAAAACTACTACGTATTGTAGGGATGCTTTTTATACGTTTTATACTGGCTTCGGGGTAATCAAATACGAGAAACTTTCTGTTATTATTTTATTCTTATAGCTATATACAAGCACACATGGTGTCATTGGTGAATTATAACGATCATTGCTTGATACCAGCTGCGTCGTATATATCGAATAGTTATGGGCACTTGTCATCGGATTACATAATGCGTGACCGTAGAAAGATTTAGTGGTAACAATATGCTGTGATAATTCTCAAATGATTTTTTTCTTTTTTTTTTTTTTGAGAAAATTCCCGAGCAACGCGAAAATCTCGCGACGAACAATCGAAATCGTTTCTCGGAAGCGATAAAGAATAACAGAAAACGTTTCGAGTCAATAAATAAATGATGAAACAATGATTTCAAGTTAACGATTTCCATGACTGTGTTAATAATAATCATATCTCGCGATTAAATATATTTTATACGGATTTATTCGTATTTTTAATGATCTCTGCTCTTTTACCATGGGTAAATCGATGATCGAATGGAATTCGATATAATTAGTTCAATTGCGTGTTACACTCGTCGCAATGACGCTTTGGATTATATTAATAAATAATTTCATCGTATAGTCGATCGATTCTCTAAATAAGAGATAAAATAATTAAAGCAATTAATAATTGACCATAGCTAAGAAATATCCTCCCTTTTACTGTCGCAAGCGATGCTTTAGCGACATGGCGTCTCGTACCGCGAAATTCAAATGTGTCTCAGTAAAGGTTTGCCAATATCTCCACTGAAAATACTTAGGACGCTTCTTTTCCCTCGTCACAGCTAAATCAATTTTTACTACCCTAATCTACCCCTTGCCGCAGTCCCCTCGAGGGGATCCTAATAAAAAATAAAACATCTCACTAGAATCATATAAACAAAGCCGTGTCTCAATTTCACGTAGCTTGATATATATGTGCTTAGACATTTTCAGTTATCCATAATGACTCAGCTGACGTCACAAATATTAAGAATATTATTGCGCCACATTGAGATACGGCTTAAATGTCACAACCGTCTAAAAATCTGTGTGCAATTATTACGTAAATCGACGCGACGTTATTTACTAACGACTAATGCTCAAAAATAGGTAAATTTGGTTTAACGCCCAAAAAATCCAATACAGTCAATATTACATTTGACAATCAATAGATTTCAAATCAACGGTTTGCCAGTTTCAATTAAAAACGAATTTATGTGTGACAGGTGCATTGATAAAAAAAATATGATTACGTCCAGTTGCTTGATAGTCGCGAAAAACTGAAATAGTATTACGTAATAATGTAACAGTCGTTATTAGAAATATGATATCTTTTTTTTCTTCGTCGATCAAGCGACTACAAATCACTTTTCATCGCTGCTTAACGCACTACAGGCTAATTGCAAGCCCATGTCCTCAAAGCGACATTTATATTCCTATTCGTTAATATCCAAGCAACCGCCACGGCGTATGGCCCATATAAGAGTTTGATTAACATCTAATAAAAAATAAATAAACATACTTCTCATCCATTTTCAGGATGGTGTCAGTCATGGATAGCGTCTTAGCCTCCAGCTTTGTGATCAGTTCTGTTTTATGCTTAAGCGAGCCCTCACACTCCTGAAATCAATCTTTCTTCAGTACAAAAACGAAAATTCATGATACTCCAAACGATAACAGAGATCGAAGGCAAATTTAATACTTTGGAATGTTACATGCGTGTAACGTACGAATCATTGTCTGAATTAGAATAACGCGTGCGAATGACGATTTGTATGCACAACACACTTCCAATTCGGAACAATTTTTCTGTATTCCATTACAAATGAAATAAATCGGTAGATCGAGTGACGTGATTATTGAAATTTATTTATGGATTTCATGTACCAAAAAAAGTTTGTGAACCTCGTACGATTTTTGTATCGCACTATAATTATATATTTAGATAGAATTATTGTCCTTTATTTAACTACCGTGCAGTCAGTATATTGATCTGATTTTTTTAATCAATTCACGTCACCGTCACTCGGGCAGATTATAATACTTAATTAATTAACGATAAAATTCGTAAAAAACGAAAATACCAAAATGAGCAACCAATCAAGCTTATTGATAATGGAATAATAATTCCAATTTAGCTTCAGACTACTCTGACTTGGCGTTAATACACACGAATTCAGATACTCCAGCAAGAATAATTTATCGATAAGTTCGATTTGCGAATATGGGAAATTCGCAGGTCGTTCAAAGCTATCGTAAACGATGGATCATTTTTTTTGCAATACCATACAAATCCAGCCGGTACACAGAGAAACAATAATGCCTTCCCTATTAAATGTACCTTAACAGTTTTTTCCAGTAGTTATTTTATAAGGCATTAATGCTCCCCACTGTACGACAATAGACAATACAGTTATTCAAATACTACGACGCGTTAACGCAGAGACCGGAAAAAACGTAAAAGATTTAATCAGCCAATCAGTCACAGGCTTTGAGTACATACGTATTTCCAATATGAATTATTACAAGAAGTCACATCCAATATGTAATTTTTTCACAAAACGTAACTTCCAGTATAACTGAAAACTACTCTAACAGTCGTAGTAGATGGATAAGATGGTACACGGTATAAAAAAAGATTCAAATTAAGATCTTAATCTTTGATCGTTTCAGGAGAAGATTTATCATCGACCGGCTTATCCAATTTCTTGTCAGACTTCGTATCGGGATTTTTATCAGCTGCTCGTTGATCTTTATTCTGCTCAATGCCTTCGGGTCGGAAAGTCAATGCAGGAATGACCCCCATTGCTGGAGGACCCTTTGGCGATGATGGACTATATCTAGCAATACACTTATTGCCACCACTGGGCGGAGTGGGACTGCGAATACTGTCGCCATCTTTCATGAGGTGGTTGTATTTCTCAAGGTTGTTCAGTATCTTTCCAATTTGATTGGTCTTGGCATGAAGCCGGCTCACCATCTCCCCCTTCTGCGTCAGCTCGTGCTCGCACTCCTATAAGCGGAAACATCCAGAGACAGAGATGCAAAGTTCATGCAAATTGCGTAGACTTTTGGGTTAATGATTGATGAGGGTACTGGCGGCTTTTTTTCGGCTTTTGATTTTTTTTTTCCTTGCACCGATCATCCTAGAACGTGATGGATGGATAAAGAGTGCTTGAGCAAGACACAGTGAGAAAGAGTGAAAGGCAGGCAGCAAGCTCGAACTGTATGAGATCAGCAACGGGTCTGTCGCAAAATAAGATACTCCATCTTTGCTAAAATCTGTAATACAGGTTAACAATGGATTATTAGATAAGGCGCCCGGCCGAGCCAAAGCATGCTTTCCTGGGGTCCCTTGTGATTTAAAAAAAAAAATAATTTTTATCTCTGCAAAATCCGTGACCGTGTCCTCGTTATACTTTGAGATGGTACTTTATCATCAAGATGTGGAATATTGATAAACTCATTTCAAATATCACTTTGAGTCGCTACTTGTCATTCACGTTTATGTATTCATATTTTAATTCAAGTTCCATCCGAACGTGATACGAATTCACGGTCATCGCTATCAAGATCTAATCTCAATTCACCTGCAATTTCTTGTACATCTCCAAATTGATCAATTTGATGTCATCCAGTTGTCTCCTTAGAGATATTATTGTGTCCTGCTTCTCGTGTATATCCTTCTCCAGTAATTTCATAGCCACCTCCATTTCTGACTTCATGCTGATCTATTTTGAAAAAGAATTTTTTTTAAATACAACCTCGTACTTTTACGCGAATCAACACGTGTACTATCGATAACATTTCGTTGCTGATATCTTTTCCCAATAAAAACATTGACCTGTAACTTCAACTCTTTCTCAGCATCCTGTCGCTGTTTCTTCTCACTTTCCAATCGACTCCTGAGCTCCTCGATTTCCGACGTCGTTTCCGTTATCTTAATAGGCGTTTTTCCATTCTGAAATGGAAAACGATAGATCAGCAATCGCTCGCTGATCTCGCAATATTTGTTGCTACCTCGTTAGCATCTTTGACCTCGATTCCAAGATCCTTCTTTAGCTGTCTGTTCTCCTCGTGCAAAGACAAGATATTGTTTTTCGCAATGGCAAGATCTTCCTTCATAAGTGCATTAGTAGTCGTAAGAGATTCCACTTTGGTCTGCAGATTGGTAACCGTTGCACTACAATTTTTCGACAGCCATTTCAGTATGACGATTTTAAAACAAAAGTGATTACTGTAGAAAATTATAAAATTACTTCAAGTGACGATTGAGCTCCTCGATATAATTTTTCTGGTCCAGCACAGTCGTCATGTTATCATTTTCCAATTCGTCATCCGGGGATTCCCCGGGAATGTGATTACTGTTTCTCAGATATAACGAGAAGTCTATCACACCCTGTTGACAATCCAGATCCTCCTCCTAAGTAGAGAATCAGCATCAGTCATCTTAGCGTTAATAGAAAATCCTCCCTATTTTATCACTTATCTTCAGACGGACCTTTACGCAAAAATTACAATCGATAACGTTGAGACCCACAAGAAGACCCATCACAACAATGGCTTCCTCGCTCATCATCAATGCGTCCGGCTCAAAATATTCAGATAAAAGATCGTCCTTGTGATCAATCAGGACCTTCAGGTAGTCTGCCAACTTCTTTTGCATCAAGGCCATTCTCAACCAAGCACGCGCCCTGCCCATAGCGGTCCTAGAATGATCCCCATCCATGATAAGCGGACCGTTTTATATTTTAATATTAAAAAAAATGTATTTTTTAATTGCAAAGAAAAAAAATCGAAGCCTCCCGTATGTACCTAACAGTCGGCAGATCCCGAATACTGGAAGTTATGTCTTGTGCTTCGGAACAATATTTCTCCACTAGCTGAAGAATGTCCCAGAGTTCCTTTTTTGGACCCAGCAGACCCTGAAAACCAACCGGTTTTACTCCTGTCCTTATTTTCTCTATTTATTTTGGGACTGATCGTCGAGGGACCCTTTACCTTTTTCGGTCGTAGGCCATGCCTGAGCACGTGCTCGAGAACAATGAAGAAATGCTGCAGAGGCATATGATCGCTATCGAGCATCCTTCCATACTTTAATGAAGTTTCAATTAACTCCTTAACAATTAACTTGGAAATGTTGACGAGATTGCTTCTCTCGATTATCACAGGATCTCGTGCTGTAAAAAAAAAACATACCTCCGTCTAGTCTAACCAACGAATAAAATTGCCTCGTACTTTTCTATTCCCCTAACTCAATAAAATGGGCACCCAGCTACTTCACAGAGTCACCGAAATTTCAATAAGACCAAAATTCGCGATATACGTTGAAGCAGAGGCAAAGGTTACATCCAGTAGGTAAAACAGTGAGCAGAAGTAATATTAAAAATATCTAAATCAAGAGCACAGTGTGCAATGAACTCAAAGACAATATCACGTATTATTATAAAAGATATTTTTAAAAATACGTATATGTACGTGCTTCACGTAAACATAAAAATTGTTAAAGACCCTCCCAATAATTTTCAATCCGACCGCCTCCGAGATAATTTTTTTTTAAGAAAATCATCCCTAAGTGTACTATATATCATATCTAAATAATCCCAAATGTATTGTGTGACAATAGATAGCAAAAGCGGTATGTATAGTGTAAATAGAATCGCAGGAAATTATAGAGTCAAATAGGCAATCGTAAAATACAAGAAGCAGCCATCCTCATAGAATTATTTTTGCGAATCAGACGTGAAAAATTCGAAGGAGCCAAGAAGGTTCAGTGCAAATGATACAAACACAAGCTGGAGATGTGTTGCAATGGCGGTGGGCTTGGCGGAAGTGTATCGCAAAGCACTGATTCAGGATGATGTTGTATACCACTGAGGGCTAATGGTGGCGATGGCGAACGTTGCATCGAGTCCTGCATTGAGAACTCGACATCCTGAAGTTCCTTGAGGCAGAGCCACTCGCCATCGACAGACACCCGGAAGTTGCACAAATAAATCGTGTCCTGAGCACCGGCCATGTCTTGTTCGATCATGACCCCGCCGTGATGATGATCACCCGGGGGCCTCAGCTTTAAGCCGGCTTGTGATTCTTGCCGCATAGAAAATGCTTTCTTAGTTTTTCTTTTGATCCTCTTTTGAACGAAGATAACTCTTTCTCTTTGGTTGAAATTTAAGATTGACCTTGACGTAGTGTCACCTTTTAGTATCGATCAGCTGGCAAGCACGATATATGGTATGTGTGACGTCACTGAAGCCTTCTACTATACGTCGTTACGTAGATACTCAATTGTCAAACTGACCCGTTTTTCATTTGAGTTTTTGTAGATTTTGTATGTTCCTTTAGCTAACAATATTCATTTGTCTTTGACGATTTCTAGTAGTTAATTTTGATTTGTTGCTTTCTTCTTGTTCTTAGACGAATTTGTGATAATCACGGTTTCCTTGAATTGACGTGTATTTAATCACACTCGGTCAGCTGAGAGAGCAGCACGGTTGATCGGATTTTTACATAAATTAATATTAATTCGGGATTTCGTTTATCACAAATTTCTTTGAGTTTTCAAAAGTCATGTTCTTCTCTAAAGTTGAGTATTTCTTCAACGCGATTTTTTAACACTGAATCTTTAATCACCACAGATGTATTTAAGAATGTTATACTCGAGTAAATCTATTTGTAGAATTTAAGGATAAACTAATGGTAGCTTTAGTACTGCGGACAAAGCGAGAAAATGAAAATTATTGCAAAAGCGGAAAAAATGTCCAAAACGCACTGACTGCACTACATAATAATTGTGCTTTATTAAAATTGCAATTTTTTCACGCAATACGATAAACTGTCCTTTTAACTCCTTGTTATTTCTTATGCCAAACGTTCAAGGAGGAAATTCTCAGTGAAAATGGCGAATGCCGGGAGAACCTTAATATTGATTCTCCCGCCGACATTGCCTCCACCTACGATAATCAATAAGGCCGTGGAAATGAGTGAGCGGCTGGTGCTGCCACCACGCAAGTGCGTGAAATAGATTCTGCGCTCAGTCGGTAACGTAAAACAGACGTGAATTCAATGAATCAAAAAAGACACTACATGGGTGGACAGCAAACGTACCGACAGTAATACTTAAAATAAAAACAATAAGAGAAATGCAGGTCTGGTTTGTACATGAATATATTTATTAATCAGACACTGTTACATTATTGGGACATTGGATCTAAGCACAAGCAAAATCGAATGCACTATTTTAAACCTATGACATTTGTAATCTAGCCAACAGATATATGTCCATATATATATAAAAATTGGCAGTAGCAATATTCTCCCATTAAAACAATCTAGATAATCTACTCCAGAGTCAATAATAAGAGGAGTATCTAAATTATTACAGAAATCTACAAAAAAAAGGTTGTGTCGGCTAGGTTAGGTTAGGTTGGCAATGCAACAGTTTCATCAACTGTAATCAGAATTTGAAAGGATATCCACGCCCAGTGAAACGTGACGGAAAGAATAAAGAAACAAAATACGTGTTCTCTTTTGTTACTGAGAATTAAAAACTCGAAAGACAAATAAGAAAGGATTCTCTTAACATCGAACACGTTAAACGAATTCAAAATTCGCGCGTCCAAAAGTATCAAACATGCACACTAGTATTTACTAGTTACTTACGTCTCGGCAACCACCAGACGTCCAATTTCCTCGGTCTGGAGACAACGAGATCCGGCCATCTGTCTTCCCTGATAGAATAACTCGATGGCGATCGCGATACACTCTTGTCATTCTCATCGGACACTATACTCCCGGTGAACGACTTCTCGGATGGAGATATTGGCAAACCTTCACTGTTCTCCGCAGCCATGTTTACGTTTACTGTCGGCTCAGCGAGACGAGACGAGACGGGAAGGGCGCGCGCGCGCATCCACGCATGCATCCACTTCGTACGAATATTCACAAAGCACTCACGCAATAAAAGTCACCCCTCTTAAAGACTGACGTTTAATCGAGTAACGTAACTAAGTGAAAGATTCTGCCAATAGTGACGAGAATTACGAAGATTTATTTTTTCTCACAAATCAATCCGATTGGTCGGTGCTTCCACAATCACGAATTCCTAGAAACAGGTTTCTTTTCCAGTTCACCCGATCGCCTCTGTTACTAAACAGCTAAGAATTTATGAAAAATCAGTTCGACCGAATATTCAGGCTAGGGAATTTTCATTTGAACTTATGGCAACGGTAACATGGGTCAACGTGGCAGGCCCTGTGTTTTCTTATACATCCAGCGAGTTTAAACGCGTACGTATTGCGATACAAGACAGATTTAAACTTGGCGTATTTCGCGCCCTTGAAACGTTACGAGTACTAGCCAAGCGATAAAGAATTGTCTGATAACAGACAGTATGTCGTTGATTTATTAAAAACTATAAGTGAGGAATATGCAAATGAATACACCTTTCTTCGAGAACGATTATTCAGTGTCCAAATTTTTCAAGAATTTTTGTTAAGTGTAGAATGAAATATAAGAACAACCCTGGGGTATACTAATTTTTTCAAATTTACTCCAAAATCGAAGCACGACGAAAATATATGATTACATAAGTTTATTAACTGTTAAGTTGTTTTTCTCAAAATATAATTTATTTTAAACATACTATCTATTTGTTACACGCGATAAACCCGATAAATAATTTTTAAAAAGACCTACCAAAGGATGCCGTTGTTTTTATAGGTTTTAGAATTTACTATATCTGCTACGAGTGCGAGAGAGACAAACTTATGGGTACGTACACGTGTAAGAGAAAGACAGACACATCCAATACCCAAATCATAGGTGGATATCCTTCCTGAAATTGCCTATCCAATAAATGCCCTCAAATAATCATAAATTTGAACAGTTTAAGATATCGAAGCGTTACAGCGTCACTGTATATTTAAAATTTATATCAAATAAAAAATATTAATTGCATTATCTTTGTAGCCTCGACAAATCATAGCACAATTTATCCAATTAACTCTCAAAATTTTGTAATTTCCATGGAGCACGTAATTAACTAATATATAATGAACTAAGGTTTTCAGCCCAGGGAATATACGGTAACAAATTACGTTTCTAACTGACGTCATTTATATTATTCATCGAAAACACTCAGTGACGTCTTTCATCGCGTTACTAATTAATAACTCTTACCACATAGCATACGTATATACACTATACGATATCCAGCCATCGAAAGTTTCATGAGCAATTTCACAAATTTTCAATGTTCATCCAATTCTGCTGCCACCGCGGAATTACCGCAAGGTTAACAGCCTGTATCACGTTCGGCAGTGGGGTAGAATTTTGATCCTGGAACAAGCACGGAAGTGATTGCTGGATTTTTAAGGGTCGCCGACACCACTTTCACCATAGAATTTCCCCTCTCCTACAACAAGTGCGCACGCAGGGGTTTATCTACAATATAGCTACCCCTAGATCACGGAGTGTGACCACCCTGGCTTGAATACACCAGAACCAGCCAAAGTACCGCGCAACGTTGAAACTTGCGAATCTTCTCCCTCCCTTTTGTAAACGCACCTCGATCGCTTCACAGCGAATAGTTCGTATAGAAACGCTGGTTAAGCCACCTCGACAATGGCGCGAAACACTTGACTTTAACGAATCATTCGCGTGTCTTTTAAAGTTTTAACGATACGCTTGATCATCGCGCCAATTTCGTTCTGGCGTTTATTTCACTTGATGCAAAAAAGTGTAGAGACATTTCTTTAACATTCGCGAACATTTCTTACTTAGAAATTAAGTATAATATCATTAGCAATCATGTACGGTATGCTTTTGGAGAGCGTTCAGCATTTTGTGCAGGTAACGTTTAATAAGCATTAGTATTTTTATTAGTATCTTTATATATATGTTCGTGGATGTATGATAAACTTGTATTTCTCAAATTGAAATACTCTTTCAATTTTCTCTTTGATGACAATACGCTTTCCTGCGGAAGTGATGTCAGGCGCAAGTAAAATTTTAATGCTAATTGTGCATTTGACTAAACTTATTAAAATGTTCGTATGAGATCGATTTTGTGCATCATACGTCATCAAGTAAGACATGTCATGATCATGATCATTCGAATGACTTAAGGAAAGCATAAAATATATTTAGTATGCGCGGTAGTCAGTCTTATGATCACGATTATTCGACCGACTCAAGCAAAGAATAAAGTATTTCGTATGCGTTGTGTTTAGTCTGATAAATGTTATTCTTAGAAAAGTCTCTTTGATATCAAGATCATAATGTAAATAAACATTGAATTTTGCTAAATTTAAAGTAAAAAAAAACAGCACTTCCTTCCCTTCCAAAATATTGTGCAACGTCTCTTTATTTCTTCAGAAATTTATCAACCAGATATATGGTTTAACCTCCTCGATATGGCTGTCGACTTTAGTCGGCAGCTGCCAGTCACATACGTACGGTCGCCTTACCGAAAATATTAACGTGTACCAAGCCCCTTTCACTTTTACGTGAAATAAGAAGTGATCAGTCGACGATCTCAGCTTCGAAATATGTTGATATTGGTTAAGATATTTTCACATGGATGTAGCGATTCTTTTTGAATTTTAAGAATAAAACGAAAAAAAACAACGGATATTCTTGAAAAAATGAATTTTCAAAAAATTTCTATTACACGTCTGAGGTATTTGATGTTGTGGGATTTTTGTAAAATGTTTTTTTTTTTTTTAATAAACAAAAGGCACGACGTTTATTCGGCAATATATTTTAAGCACTCTTGTATCGCAATATACGTGGATCTCTTTGAAATCGTTAAAATAATACTGTTGACAAATTGCCATAATATATCGCGTGTTAAAATGAAAGCAGTTTTTATGCTTTTCTCAATATCGAGTTCAATATTTACTCGGATTAATTTCAGGCTGTAGGAAAATAATAGTAATGATATTTTCTCAGGTTAAATATAAGGGAGTCTCACAATATTCTTCCAAGCGTGAATATATATGTGAGTAGGATAATGTCTGAAAAAATATATTGGAGACAAACCATTATTAGGGTGATTGAGGAAACGCGAAAATATCTCATAAACTTTTCACGCAGCTGGCACGAATATCCAATAAAGCTTAGAAAAGATGTCTTATGTCAGCGAGATATTACATAAAAGTTTACCATATTCTTGGTCAAGTTCTTAATGAAAATCTGAGTCACGGACAATACTCTGGTCGAATCTTGAACTTTTTCGTAAAATTTTTCTTTTTCAGAAAGTAAAGACAGTTCTAAGGAACTTGTTGAAAAATCAAAATAATTTTTGTGAAGCGATATACTTTATTTATATGATTTTTACCTATGTATGAAATTCTGAAGAAATCACAAAAAAAACGTACAATATGTACGTAAGGCGACTCGAAGGAACGTAATTGATTTTAAACAATATTTGATAACATTTCGACGCGACTACTCGTTTTTCCTTTTTTGCTCTAATATACAAAATTCTGTAAAATCTTTCACAATTTCATCCATAAATATCATATCCTCGCGATCTTACCTGACAATCGGTTGATCGAAGATTCCTTGACCTAGCTTCAGATACAATTTTTATACCGATTGTTTAAAACAAGTGTCACGTGCCCGCTATACGAAATGGATTGAAGTACGCAATGAAATGGGTTCTCTGAATACGGATAGCTTTTAATGATGAACTTCCTTTTCTGAGTAACGTGTCTGTCGCGCCATTATAGAAACATCGCCATACTGGTAAAGTTTAAAAATATTATCTGTTACTAGACACGTCAAAGTTTCTACCATTGTCCCAGAATTTACGACCAGATAAATCAACCATTTTAAACCACACGATCAATTCGTCCTATAAAGTGTGTATAGCGATCTGAAAAGCATAACAATGACATTCAGTTGCCAATTTACATATCAATAAATAAATTAACTGGCGACAACGTAAGTCCAATAAAATCCCATAGAAACCATGATATTCGATAGATTATCCATTTTAAAGTATCGTCCATACTTGCATGCAAGACTAGCCACGCGCGTCATTAAGGTACGATTAAAAATTCTATACAGCCCTGTAACCGCGACATTAGAATAACTTAAAGGCACCAAGCGTTAAAAATAACTACGTAAGATCGAATTTTGGTCAAGTCCTTGAAATTACGCAAGAATTAAAAACGATTGTTGGTACTCCCTACTCTCCTCGTTCGGTAAGGTCATTACGTAGATGAACCTTCGAAATTAATATAATGTCAATCGTTCTGAAAACTGAACGAAAGTTATCCAAATCAATAATGCTCTTCAATTATATCGCGTTTCAACCAACAATTAAAAGGTCTAATCGAACGAGTTTATGATTGATACAATTTTCGTAATGATACTTAATTCACAATAGATGAACGTATAAGACACAATTCGCATGGAGGTTAGATTCATAAATTTTCTTTTTAACGAGCCAGTGCTGCCAATTTCGCGTGTTCCTCTTTAATCCATCGTCTCTCGTGGGAATTATGTTATTAAACTATCAATTATTGACAACCTTACCCTTTTCGTGACTGTCTGTCATTTATTCTTCACTAAGAGCTCAAGAGATATTGGTTTACTGATATAACGTCGTTCCTTTGTTTACCGAGGTACATTTCGCGGAGATTATCTTAATAAGTTGAAACTTATCTCAACTTAGGCTGCAAGGTCACGTACGCTTTTGGAATTCGTGGATATACTTTTTACTCGATATACTTTCTTGACAATGATCCAAAGCTTCGACGGGATTACGATTTGAATTAGATCGCGTCCAAATCCTATTGACGATCCTATGCTTATTTATAAATCATAGATTGATTTAAGTAAACAAACACTACTTGAGTCTGAATAAACTTTGAACCTTTATTTGTCATGGACCAAACAAATGGTGTATGCTATTAATGCTTTTGTTATTATATCTCACAGAGCTTTTATTATTATATACAACATAATGAGACAATCAAGAAATTTTCCTCTCGATGACACAAAATATTTTTCTGGCTAGGAGATATCACTTGTAATGGATTTTACACGCTTGGAAAAACCAAGCTTTTATCTTTTTTCTCTTATTCTATGCTTGCGTTATTGCCCGACCAACCGTGCAGAAGAAAGTTCAGAGTAGAATAGAAAAGCTCAATTAAGTTGAAAATAGAGAAAATTATATATTTAAGTATGAGTGGTCTTGTAAAATCGATAATCTTTATAAGTAGAACGTAATTGATAATTCGATAATATTTTAATGGCTGCTTGATTACCTTTATCTCCGTTTTGTATACCACTCGTTGAGAATGTGAGTGACGTCAATTTATTCCCCATTCGAATTATAATCAGTTCATAGGAATAATATTGTATCTAAACTGAAAATTAGTCCCACCGTGTAATAAACTTTATGCCCCTTATCATTGATCAGCTGATTCTCCAAACTCGCTCACCGTTTTATTGAATTACAAGAGTTTCATCCCAGTAATTATTAACGATACACCATCCTGAGGGAACAGCCATTTCATTCGCTCTAAGAGGTTTTTAGTTAATTATTTTTTCTATCCATCTTTACCCCATTCTCTTTCATTCTCAATCCTGTAATGGCAACCAAAATCCTTTAGATTCGGCTTCGTAGTCATGAAAGGTTTTTCGTGTTTTCACAAAATTTTCATAAAGAAAACAACAAGCCTTTACTAATTAGCGAACTGCTGTGTGCACTGTGGTATTATAATAAATTAGTATTAAAAATTGTATAGATATATATATATATAATTTTTTTTGTATTTTAGTTGGAATACGGAGAAGAGGTATGGCTACGTATATTGGAACAAGTTGGCGCGAAAAATACAGTTTTCAATACGCGACAAATTTATCCTGACAATCTAATAAGGGATTTGGCTAAAGCTCTTGCCGTTCATACTGGCGATACCGTGGATAAGGTGATGCAATTTTTTGGCAGATGTTTCGTGCGATTTTTCAGCAATTTGGGGTAATTTTAATATTTTACATTATTTATTATTTAAGAAATACTTTTCAGCTGCTTGTCAATTATTTAATTATTTCATTAATTACAATGACTTTTGGAGTCGATTGAAAAGGAGTGAGTTACAAAGGACAATTAAGGTGCAATCCTACGGTGAACTTGCGAGGATCGATAATAATATTAATTGTTCTTTAATTACTGAAAAGAACGACCAATTGCTAGACGCTTGATCCATTTATCAACGAAGGGTAGCAATAGTCTTTAGTTATATCGTTTACCTGAATGATACTGTATAAGGGTAATTATACATTGACTTATAGATCGGATTAATAATACCTATGATATGAGGCAATTCTAAAAATTTGTTAATTATTTGTTTGTTTTTTTTTTCGTAAAATAATGCCGCTAACGCTTAAGCACCTTAATTACCTTTATCGATTATCTTCTTTATGATAGCTTTATGATTAACCTGATAAAGTAGAATAAAAACGCTTGAACGGAGGGTAAAAGAAGTTGTCGAAAAAAGTTAAACAAACACGCAGAAAATATATCAAGGAGGGTCTAACCAACTTGGAGGTCGCTGAAAAGCTTTCAGAAGGTTAAGAAATATTTAACGTCACGAAAATTATCACGATAGTAGAAAATGCGAAAAGTCTGTCTCTTGCGTTTTACGGGCGCCACGTGAAATATCTTTTTCGCGAATTTTACGCCGTAACCAGATACGAGCTTATACATATGTAAAGATCGTTGAAAAACTCGAGTGGTAGGTGGTCTCGACGGTATACCGAAACGAAAATTTATAGTACCGATTAAGTGTAATATTTCATGGATTTACCGTAAAAAAAAAATATAACGAAATAAAAAAAGATTTTTTCCCCCCATATCTTACGTATATTTATTTCGCTTAGATACGACTGCACTATCAAAGCGACTGGACGATATTTCTGCGACTTTCTGCAAAGCGTCGACAATATTCATATGCAAATGAGATTCACATATCCAAAAATGAAGAGTCCCTCCATGTACATCACTCATGTTGATCCACACGGTGTTTTTCTGGTATACAGAAGTACCAGGCAAGGATTTACTCACTACTTTATGGGTGAGACATTTGATCGATACGGATCAGAATTAATGGACAAAAATTCCGAGAAAAAACCATGAAAGTAATTTACTTTAAGAACAAAAAATACATTCATGCGATAGGTCAGCTTCTTCAAATTGCCAAGGATCTTTATAACACGAGTTTGGATATCAGAGTACTGGAAACCTCGAACGATATACCGGGTTCTCGAAGCGTCATGGTTAAATTTCGCATTGATTTTGATAATCGTGATTACGTAAGTAACAATGTCACAATAGAAAATAAAATAAGTCCATCCGAATTTTTCTAATGCACTTTCTTGATCAGATATCAAAGAACAGTAAAATGAAAGCTCCCATGGGACGACAATTGGCACCTGTATCTTGCTCGCTGTTACTGCGATTATTTCCCTTTGGAGTTATACTTAATCGTGATATGTGCATTCTGGGAGCTGGCGAGAAACTTCTGCAGGCTTGGGGCGGCACTACGTCTGTGCTGAACAAACACGTCAGTGAATTCTTTAAGTTACGACGACCGAAAGGAATTTCTTTCACTTGGGGGAACGTAAGTGACAGAAAGAAATCAATATTTAATTTATTTTCTTTCTTCTGAAAACAAAAAAAGAAATCCGACAGTCTTACGAGCTTTTCAAATTGGTTTTTCATGTTTGAAAAGAAACGAAAAAAGGCACTTAATTCATTTAGGTGATGTATCTGCACTCCGTGATGTTCGAGCTGGAATTAATCAGATCATCTGAAAGTAAAGTCGCTCCTCCGTCAATAGTGACGAATAATACCCCCAGCACGAGTTCCGGTTTAGATAGAAGAGGAAGTCAGGGCGCAAGAAGTATTTTACTCAAAGGACAAATGAGATACATTGAGGATATCAAGGGAATCATTTTTCTCTGTAGTCCCTTGTAAGTCAGACCAATGATTATTTATCGTCATAATTAATAATACGATTTACATAATTATATACATATATAATACTAATGACCAATTACTTGAAACTCATTAACCAGAATCAATAGCCTGGACGAGTTACCTAACATGGGTTTGTTCCTCAACGATCTTAATCCACATGGTATGAGTCGTGAAATGGTTTTGGCAGGATGGCAACATTGTGGAAGGTGATTATAACGCTACCCAGTATACTTAATACACTTTAATCCTTCTCATCTTTTAGCCATAAATAAAATCAACGCAAGCGAGAGTTAATCATTCTTTAGTCACTTATTCACAGGCTGGAGATGATGTTCGAGAGGGCTGAACAAAGGTCGACGGAACTTGAGAACAGCCATGACCTTTTGGATCGATGGAAAAATAAAAGTGATGAATTACTTTACTCCATGATACCGCAAACTGTTGCTGATCGTTTACGTACCGGTGATAGTCCGCTTAGTACTTGCGAGGTGGAGAATGATTAGTCTTAAAATGTCGAAACATTTAAAAAGAAAGTTATTCTATGCTAATTCTTTATTTACTTTTCATTATTTTCAGTCGTTCGAATGCATCACTGTATTGTTCTGTGAACTCTGTGATTTTAATTATGCCACCATAGAAGACGCCATGGATATAGTATCTTCCATGAATGCAGTCTTTTCCTGCTTTGATTCTCTTATGGATCAATTCAATGTCTACAAGGTAACGTAGATTAATTTTATCAAATTTATTTCACACCATTATTTTAAGGGATACGAAGATTGATTAATGGCTTCTTTTTACTAGGTGGAAACCGTAGGCCGTGTTTATATGGCAGCAAGTGGAGCTCCAGATAAAACTGAACATCATGCCCGGAATATTGCTGATGTCTCTTTGCAACTTATCACTCACGTGAGATCCCTCAAGCTTCCCTCCGGCCTCGATATACAAATTCGCATTGGTATCTGGCAGTTTATTCACTAATGTCCCAATGCTCTATGTTTTAGATGAATAAATTATACGACCTTTTTTTCCCCCTCTTTTTATTTCTTCTCAGGAATACATTCTGGTCCTGCCGTTGCTGGAGTCGTTGGTATCAAAGTACCAAGGTACTGCTTCTTTGGAGATACTGTGAATACAGCATCCAGAATGCAAACCACGAGTATCGTTAGTAGATTTCTTGAAAGTTATTTAAATAATTTGAATAAAATTTTAATTAGTTTCTATGGTGTAATTAAAAGAGGGTTACTTTTATTGCAGCCTGGAAAAGTTCACTTGTCTCCGGATACTAAGAAACTTTTACCAGAAAACAGATATCACATGGAATCACGCGGTACGGTCTGGGTTAAGGTGTGTTCTTGCTAATTTTATATAGATGAAATGTATTAAGCTATTTTTGCAAAAAAATAGAATAACATTTAAAATTGAAAAATTATGTTGGGAATTTTGGTAACTTTAAAAAAAATTCATATTTCTCATTTTTCAGGGTAAAGGTAACATGGAGACGTATTGGTTATACGAGAAGAAACAAAGTTCAGCAACGCCAAACCTGGAAATACCTGCAGTCGGTGGAATTTCAGTTACTGAAGTGTAGAAAGCACGAAAACTTTTTCAATTTTAAAATCTACGTCCGAATCGCACCAAAAGAATAATCAATCAATTTTAACTGTATCTCACGTCAATGTTCACGTGTCTGCTCTGAAGCCGAGCAGTGAAAATCCTGAATTGCAAAGAAACTGCGTGCGATTAAAAGAAAAAAATGTAATATTAACGTTAGTTCCTTCCGTGTGACTCTTGAGCTTCCCACCTAAATATTTGTCGCACCTAATATCTGTAGCGTTATTAAATTTCTATCGTGCATACGATACATGCTTGATTCCAAAGAGTAAATTAATTAAGCGGCACTAATAATATAATTACAACAGTCTCAAAAACACGTGGCTTCCACGTGTCAATTACGATTACATATATACATAAATCATCGTAACATATCATTCGGTCTAACATAAGTCACACACGATGGAGACTTCATATCAATCGAATCTTCATCTTGTCCCAAAAAAAAAATGCAAAATTAAGAGAGAAAGTTTTGACAACTTTCCTTTCTCTCTGTTTACCATATTACAGCCAACCAAAGCCGTGAATATCGATACTCGTGCCTTATTAATTGCTTTTCAGAAAAACACTACAATGACATAAAGCATTTTTAAATTCTATCTAAAAATGCTTAACGATACTACCATTGTATCTATGCATATAGATACAATAGTAAAAAACGCAAAAATATGGATATGAATAAAAGAAACAATATAAAGAAAATATATGTAATTTTCAGTGTAACAAACGTATCTATAATTATTCACCAAATGAGCTTTCACTGTACAATTCCAACTTACCGTTCTTCCCATTAGCAATAACAAGCATCCAATGTATTACGTTCTATCCAACTTATATAACGATTTACCCTTGCATACACGCCAGGATAATTAGGCAGTGCGCATCCTTCTCCCCAGGATACAACTCCTATATTATTAAACATAATTAATCAATGTCATTATTTTGAAACGTAACAAGTTCATTTAAAGGATCAAGAACTCACCGACAACTCGATGAATTCCATCGTTTGCTACATGTAACGGACCACCACTATCACCCTGTATGGATATTCGTGATGTTTAATTATAATCATCAATCATAAATAATGTAATGGAACCTGATCATTTGAATTACCTGACAAGAATCTTTGCTTCCGTTCTTGAACCCAGCACAGAGCATATTATCTGTGATTTTTCTCGCTGGATATTTAGTCGCCCGGCATTCGTTATTCGTCATGATCGGTACACTGACTTCCTGCAGCGTCACGGAAATTGGACCAGAACCTTCTATTGCTCCCCACCCTGTTACTATACCCATCTCACCAGCAAACGTTTTTCCTGAATTAACAAGGTGTGATTTTCATATGAAATTCTTATAAGATTTGTCAAACCTTTTTCTTCCATTGACCCAGCTTACCGTGTTCAGGCAAGCAGACAGGTCTCAATGCTCCTTCGAATTTCAGACTGCCTTTTACTTTTAACAGTGCTATATCATTGTTATAATTGACAGTCGAGTAACCACTGTGTCGAATAATTTGTTCGATCTTAAATTCCTGCGTTTGAGATTCCGTCGTGGTATTTCTGTCATGTTCCAGAAGACGGACACCCATCTTGCTTTTTTGAAAGCTGGAAACAAGATTGATCGATTGATCTTTACAACGGATGAAAGCGATTGACAATTTAAATACTTATTATGTTTAATAACCTACCCGTCAACGCAATGAGCAGCTGTCAGTATGTATCGTGAATTAATTACCGAACCACCACAATAAAATTTTCCTTGATACAATAACAATGCCATCCATGGATATTGATTCACTTGTGTCTCCACACCACCAACAATTCTATGTTGCTTATTCGTCAGACCACATTCTAGTAGAGATTCATAAGAATTTACGTAAAACATTGATCCCAGGTATAATCAATAATTCAAAACTATAAAACTTAAAAATAATCAAATGGACGCTTCGAGTACTAACTGCAATTAGGACAATCTTGCGGTTTTTCTATTTCCGGTATTGCAGTGGTGCTTCCTAATTGGCCGCCTAAGAGTTGAGAAAGCCATTCCAAGAATCCTTTGTCGTCAGGTTGAGGATTAGAGAAATTCGCACTGGTAACATTTTTTCTGCTATTGCCAAAAGTCACAGATATCCCACCCTATTGATCACATTGATTACACCTCGTTATTAATGATGACTCCTTTTAATAATTGATCTCACAAATTACGCGGTTTAATCGTCAATCGTATTCTTAATGAAAACTTTTTAAATTAAACAGTAATCGTTAACACGTCTGATCTATCCACTTACCTTGTCTGGCACTGTCGAAGCCGACGACGTCGCGACGATCACGAATCCGATGAAGATGGACGTGAGGTGCATTATTCTTTATAATGCATCCGTTCGCACTGCTCTCTCCAGGTACAATCCGGTGCAAGAAGACACTGAGTATTATATTAATTCTATTGCTCACTTGTTACCAACTCGACGGACACTTTCACATAGGCTTCGATTCCGTGCTACATCTTTATTTATACGGAATAGCCGTCAAGCGGGAATCACAAGTGAAAACTTAGGCTAGTCGTATGTTAATTTATTGCAAATGTAAGACATAACTATCGTTTCCTACCAGTTTACAAGGAAATTAATATATGTATATATACAATCCTCTGATATAACCAGGACCTGGGATTATTCCCTCTCACCAATCCAAATAGCCATTACGACTCAAGCGAGCGAAAAAATGAACCCATTTTATAAAGATGAGTCAAGTGGTTTGTTATGGTATATCAAGATATAGGAAGAATAGATAATAAGATAATAATAGTCTTACTCATCCCTTATACTATATAATCTTATATAAAAGTTATACAACAACAAATCAGGCTTATCGATTTGTATCCCAAAAATTTCCAGCAAACTTCTACCAGCTTTTTTCCTAGAAAGGATAGTTTTATACTAGACAGATTTTGAAGCCAGTTATAAGGTTGATTTATCTTATTGCTGGGTATTGCTGAGTAAATTAGATAACATATGTACCAAAAACCATATTTACCAACTGTAAGTTGTGACAGTGGGTCAAGGTATATGGGCCACGACACCCTCATGCGGGTTCGCCTTGCTTTATTGTCTCGACGTATACAGTTGTCCCTTCTTATCAGGAGCCTTGCCTTAGTTTAACGAAGATACGTGATCCTCGTTCAAATCTCTGGTCAAAGAGATATCAATTTCTAAGACCAAGAGCAATGATAAGGTAATGAGTAGTTAAGAGAAGTAAAAAACTAAATAAATAATTTATGGATTTGACCCCTTTTTCAATACTTTATGGTTCGGGTAGTCGCTCATCTTTTTCACTTTCAGCTAATTTCTCATAGTGTCGAAATATTTGTTAACTGATTATGGGATATACTGTATATCTATTGGCAACCCTTTAAACAAGGTATATATATAGATATACAGATACATTGCATTGGTTTTATGATCCATTTAAAAAGTGCCTACCTATATATTATACCTTGTGTATATAGTTATAGCTTAACCAAAGTACAGATTGATGCTTGTAAAAGTAATCAAATTTCACAGCCACTACGGGAGACGATGTTTCTTCATTGTACTGGAATTGCGACCCAAATTGTTTTTCTTCGGCTGTATAGCAGCAATGCGTAGCACTGCACGCTGATTCTAATATACAGATAGCAGTGTCGTTACTTTGGAAGAAGAAAGAACGAGTGCGTAAGAATACGTCCCAGAATTGGCAATGAAGGTTGAAAAAAAAGATTGGTAAAAAATATTTGCCATTTCATCTAATCATCGAAATTCTAATCACTCCCGTGTTACTGGTTTCATTCGATTTCAAAAAAGGAACTTCAGTCAATCCCAAAGCGAAATCTCTACGGTACGTGTCTGTAGTTTTTCAAGTAGCAAAGGTCATTTAAGCTAATGTTAAATTTAGCATAAAGAGACAGAAAGAAAGAGGCAAGCAATCGCACAGGCCAGTCTTAAACTCGATTCGACGCCGTCATCAGTCGTCGAACTTGGCGTCGCGCGTGACTATGAATTTAGGACGCAACTTCAGAGAGCCGAACAGACTTTACCAGCGATGGATATTTATCAGGTTTCTTTTTTCTTCTTTCTTCTCTTTCTTCTACATTATAGTTTACGTACAGCTTTTTATTACTCTGCGTTATCTTCCCACACACTCTCTCTCTCTCTCTTTCATTTATTATCTAACACGACTATTCAACTACTCCACCGTATTATGCGAATATATCGTGGATATTCAAGTATCACTTTACCTCGAATCTTTGTTAGACGACAAGGGCAGACATTGACCCCAATTCGTAGTTCCCCCCATGAACCCATATGACATCGTCTCTCAATCTTACATACGTTTCCCAGAAACTCACTACACTATTACTATATCGTACAAAGTACCAATGTCTAATCACATACGAATGTAGATGACTGGGACGTCCCGGATGACTCGACGTCGCTTGCTCGTATTCCTTGAATCCAAAGATAAGTATACGAGTTGTACGAATCTGTACAACATTTTTCGTACAGTTCAAAAACAACCTACCCTATACCTTCTTCATAATGAGAATTGCTAATTCCACTAATGAAACGATGATCGAAGAGACACGATCGTACGAATGAAATATTACAGCGTCCTGATCTTAAGGTCGCCGTCGCTATTTTGTCGAAGGAAAAAGATATTTTGACAGAAAATTTAAGAAAACACTGAAATCATCAATCCAACGATATAACGTACTTCTGTTAAATATCTGTAATCGTCATTTATTTTTACATGAAAACATTCAACCGCAACTCTCAAAGTCCCATTTACATCGTTGACCAAAACCAGAATGCATTCCAGTACAAAAAGTCTCTCACCTACGCCGAGACTGAATAATCAGAAAGTAACCTGTAACAAGATGCAAAATTTAATATAGATATTTATCACAGAATAAATATCGCTGTTACTTACATAAAGAAGACGGAATACATCAGCATGGAAAAGTATAGAAAGTCAAATGCAACAGCTTCTCTTTAGGACCGATGCAACTGCACGTGCCAATGGCACTGTCATAAGATGTCCAAACTTTCTTTTTTTATTTTTAAACTCTTCTCACAACTCGGTACGACCAATCGCTGACGAAACGAAATTGACATTGATCATTGTGATTACGAGGAAGAAAGGGCGCGATGAGAAGTTGGTCGAATAAAGAAGTGTGACATTGGTTGTTTCGGGTTGGTCGTACATTACGCCATATTACATTTATACGCCATATTACATATATATATATATATATATATATATATAAATATATTATATACAAAGAGTCAACGCGCATACTACACAGCATAGAGGTGATTTAAAGGCTGACAACACATCTGCCAATGCAAACGCACCACTCAAGGTGACGCCCCACCACGACATTTTATTAGTTATAATTTACTATAAAACGGCAAAACAGGCTCGATCCTTACTTCTACGGCTGACAGTGCGACAAATTCGCGAAGAGTGTCAGGATGGATACCAAATACGTTGTTGCTCTTATAACGTTGATCTATCTAATTGTTGGTTACGTGAACGCGTTACCACGTGTGGTAAGTTATCACGCATGAGATTTATTGTAGTGCGATGTTCGGTGCTCTTTATATATACATATATGTATATCTACGTTACTGTCTACTAGTGACAAAAACAACCCTTGCTGCGGTACAACTGAATCGCCTTATTTTCGCAACTATTTAAGTATTCACGACAATTTGCTTTGAATCTGTGCAATCTTTTTTTAATGTATATACCTTTTTTTTAAATATAGTTGAGGAAAAACAGACAGAATTTACCAAGTTCCAATTCTCAGAGCCATTACAATATCAGGAGCAGCAGTTATTCTGGTCTTTCTCCAATTTCCGAAGAATCGTACATCGATTTTGAACATGTCGCACCGACGCAAGATCCCAATGGACGTCCCGGTATCTGCAAGGACTGCGGTAACTAGTGACAAATCATTTCAATGACACATAAGTATCATTTTTTTTGTGACGATCTTGACATATTTATACCGCTTTGCAATGCTCGAGATCATTTTTGATACTTGTCGAAATAAATGATTGATTATGTATATTTCATTATTAGTCATTTAATGACTCCTCCTTTAACAGTTTGCGGTATCAGTAATCGCAAAATGCGTATCGTGGGTGGAAACGTCACGGAAGTTCATGAATTTCCATGGATCGCGAGCATGAGTCGACGCGGGAAATTCTACTGCGCGGGAAGTTTAATAACGCGCAATCATCTTCTCACAGCCGCTCATTGCTTGGAAGGGTAAGTAGTGAATAACGAGGAAAACAAAAATTATGAAGCAATCATTAAGTCATCTGTGGCGCTATTCAGACTTTAAGTAGATACAAGTAATTCGATTCATAGTAAACATCGTTATTGGTAACTGTCCATCGAAAACACGTGTACAAATATACTTAAGTCTTGAATACACGATTATCATTAAGATGAGTGTAATTTAACGTTTTAGCGAGAGTTCAATGATTTGACAAACATGCTTGTATACGTAGAAAAAATTAATCTCACTTTTGCCGTAAGCAGCATCATTCGTCAGATATAACGAATACTCTGCCTTATGAATTAAAATGAACATTTTGTAAGATTACTTTTTTTTTGTTCAGGTTTAACACAAAGGAAATTCAAATCATTCTAGGAGATCATGATAGATCCATGAGGGAATCATCCGTTGTTCATCGACGCATCAAGAACGTTCACATACACGAGAATTTCGATACGTATACGTTCAATAATGATATAGCTGTCATCGAACTGGATACTCCTGTGACATTTAATGGAATTATCAGGCCAGCTTGTTTACCTGAAAACAGTGAGTGACATGCGTGGCCTTAGAAGAATCTAAAATTTTGCACTAATTTAGATTACAAAGTTTATTGTGGGCTTTACAATTTTACAATTTTACATGTGCCTTTTTTTGACCTTGATTTTGATGGATGGGTCCATAGGGGACATTGACTACTCCGGAGCAATGGCGATCGCTGCTGGATGGGGCCATACGGGTGAGCATCAACCTATAAGTCAGGAATTGCGCAAGGTTAGTCTTCCTATTTTGTCTGAGGAGGAATGTCGAACTGCTGGATACGATGAGAAACGTCTAACTGATAACATGTTCTGCGCCGGATATCTGGAAGGAAAACGTGATGCTTGTCAGGTAAATTACTCAGGACACGGGAAATATTTATTGATTTCTTAAAATAGATTTTTTAATTCAATCTTTATTTATCGTTCCAGGGTGACAGTGGAGGACCATTGCATATCAGTGGGACATATAACCATTTGGAAGTTATAGGTCAGTTACGTGATTAGATTTTTACTTTATTTTTTTTTTTAAGTATTTGGCAGTTTGAATTTTTGGAATATCGATATTTTTGGTTTTCATATTTTTTTCCATTTTTTTTCTATAGGAATTATATCGTGGGGTCGTGGATGCGCGAGACCACAATTTCCAGGAGTTTATACCAAGATTACCAACTATCTAAGATGGTTAAAGGATCATCTTAATGGTGAATGTGTCTGTCCGCCACCTACGTCCAAAATCGCTGGTCGACGATAATCTCCAGATTATCCCAGTACCCTAATCGCCTACTCTGTTATAAGGTATTAAGAAAAAAAAAAACTGTTTTCTAATGTCTGTAATTGACAGTATTGAACGGAATTTGATTGATTGCTCTCGTAAGATAAGAGCAATCTAATGCATCGCCATTGGAAGTTTTTACGTCCAACTTATCCTGCACTTCAATTCTCTTATGTGCATATTATGATAATCTAGTCTGATGTATATTTAAGATGACCTCCATGAGGTACTGTGATGTTTTCCCTCTGTATTTATGTGGATACTGAATAAACAAAATGATCATCATCCTTCCAGTCTTCTTTTGCTCTGTTATTCGGTAGCAATATAATATTTCAAATTTCTAGAAAGAAATTCTCTAAGAAATTTCTTAGAGATACGATATTTCTATACTATCTATTCAAAGTAAGGGTTAACCCTTGAAATGGATATCTGATTTTACATAGAAATTTGTTGTATTTATTTTTTCTAATTAGCTTGAAAATTTGAAAAATAATTATGAGAATTAACCTTCAACTTTTATAACGCATTAATTTAACAGACACTGGGTTTGACCTGTTAATTTACTTAAGTTCCTTTAATTCATAGTCGTCAACCCCATTTCCTTTCCATGCACATCTGCAACATGTGTGCACTCAATAAATATTTGTATTTTTCTCTATAAACCAACTGCAGCGCATTGAAAAATCTAGGTTAATGGTGTAATTTGAGCCCATGGCCTCTCGCATGATTCATTGACTGTGTACACAGAAGTATTTAACGAAGTCAGTTGGGAACGTCGAAAATAAACGTAAAATTAAAGTTGTCCGTGGCTCTCCTAGCACAGATTGATAAGACACTATGAACACTTATGAAACACACGCAATGAATCATAAACGTAAAGATAATATTAGTTTTCGTCATTTTCAATCCTTCCCACAAATTTTCAGCAAGTGAAATGTAAAAATAAAAATCGAGAACAAAGACGGTCCGGGAATAAATATACAGCGACACGTTAAATTCACTTTTCTTTTAACAACCAGTCCTCGCAAAAGTAATTTAGCTGAACACGTTTGTCGAATAATGGACGCGGTTTGCGTGACTCTCACTTGTAAACCCATAAAGAACGAACTTTCGAAGGGTCGAAGAAAGGAGCAGTGAGCAGTTAAGAAAAGTGTATTAAGAGAGAAGAAAAAGGGGGATAAGTAAAGAAAACGAAATAATAAAAAAAAATAAAGAAAGATGAATTCTGAAAGGGAAGAGAGCAAGCGTCGTAATGAGATGCGCTACCAGTCAGAAATGAGGTCACGAGTCTGAGGCGTTTTGCTTTCAACGATGAATGTGGGTTAGTGAAACCATCGAACCGTTACGAATAGTGCGTGACTTCTCCTGATTTGGACCACAAGCGCAAGTGCATTGCAGACACGAGGATTGTTCTTGAATATTACATCTTATTACCATGATAAAACGCTGATGATTACATTAAGATAAGTCAAAGAAGGTGTTCCAAGATGACCTCAACTGCTGCGACGTTCAAGAATGAATCAGCTGGGAGATAGTATTATATTATCATACTGGATATTTCGGTGCAGCGTACTTTCTATCCTCAGCATTCCTTCGACAACGGAACCTACTTCTTCCTACGTCACATCCTTTTCACTGTGTATACTGTGGTAGAAATATAATATCCGTGAAAAAATTCATTACGATTACGTTTTATAGTAACGAATTTTCAGATGATTTTTGTGATAGACAAAAATTGTCGAAAATATACATTTTCCAACATTTTTCACTTTCCCTCTCATTATCCATAAACTATGTTCAGTCGAGTAGAATTTTCTTATCTTTCCACTCGAATAATCAGAGCCCGTTGAGCCTGTGATTTCGCGTATCTCAGACAACCAGGATACCGAAAAGGCGTTCTCTTATTCCATAATGAGCGACCTCCTCGTAATCACAAAGTATCCTTCATCTGGACTCTTTCTTAACTTCGCATCGAATTTGTAATTAGCTGAATTGATATACCAATACTTTTTTTGTTCCTTGTCCTTCCATAGGCATAAGCGAAGGTTACTATACGACCGTGACAACGTACATAGAATTTCGTATACCAAAGACCTATTACGAAATCCCAATGAATATCGATACTCCACCAATACGAACCAGTCCAATAAAAACCTACATGTATATACGTATTCCATTACCAACAGAAAAGATACGTGTCTTTAGGTCACGATAGTGGGGAGGCTAAATCAAGAAAAAAAAAGTTGAGAAACATAATAATAGTTATAGTTGATGGTGGGATTACTATACATATACCTAGTGAAGGTCTGACACATACAACAGAGTTCAAGATTTCGAGAAGATGCTGAGTCAGAGAGGAAGAGGCCTAGGAAAGGCATTATAGAGGCTTGTTCCTGGTGGTTCCGCACCATTTCAAATCTTACCGTATTTACGTGCGATTAGACATCGTCTTCGAGGAATACGGAATCCGCGACGAAAGGATTCGCCATACGATGTACGTAGTACATTGAACGCGTTTGAAATCGCACAAGGTGCCCCGCAAAGTACCTACGGAGAAAGAACTTTCTTCGAGAGCGTAGAGCGCGACTAGGTGCGCCGAGTTCGGTCAGTACGTCGGCTTTATGGAACCGGTGAAAGCTACGATCGGAAATCTCCGGTCAGAGAATCGAGGGAATCGGTCGCAAGAACCATCCGCGAAATTTTCATCTACTTAACGTGCATCTTTGGAACTTCGTGCAGAGTCGATCGGTACCGATGAGTCGTCTCGTAAGGTGTCTGTGTATACGATAATGCGGAGGATTTGGGAATACGCGAAGTGCACTGTTAATACTTGAACCATTTTTATATTGAACATCACGGTTTTCCAATTTGTACAGTTTTTGAAAATCGTAGTCGTGAAAAATGACACGGATTTTGGCTACTCGGAAAATCCTGGTGTTACTATCCTTTGGTTTAATTGTGCACGCTAATGGATTCTTGGTGAACTTTGACACGAGACCTTCCATAGGAGCCCTGAAATTTTTCGTAAGTCTCACTGCTTTAATCCTTATCTTGTATCAATATAATTCTCTTTTGTCTCTTTGGCATTCCGATTTTACGTACTTTAACATGTTTCGAACGATCTTGTGAGAATGTGCGAAATATTTCTAGAAAGTGATGCAATGGGTGTAATAATTTATTAAAATTACCAATATTCT
>JARPRG010000635.1:294389-319168 GCA_031001745.1 Hartigia nigra | reverse complement strand
ATCTTGTGAGAATGTGCGAAATATTTCTAGAAAGTGATGCAATGGGTGTAATAATTTATTAAAATTACCAATATTCTGTGTAAAACTTGTATTCTAGGTAGAAAATGTAAATTACTCCTACATAGTTCAATTCGTATCTATTAATGCAAAATACATATGTAATATCGATTCTGCATACATAGGATCTACATCCCAATGCAAATTTCAATTTTTTTTACCAATCAGACCTTGACCCATAATTCGGATGATGGTCACTTTCTCTCAAGTCGAAGTCCCATCGTAGCAGTATATCCATGGCGCCTATATTTATGACAGAAAGTGAACGTTCCTCCGATCGTATATTTGTTTTAGCAAACGGAGAATAACAGATCGAGCAGATTCCTCTTTGACGAATTATTCGGTATCGACGTAACCGGGAGCGCGGATATCGATGACGAAAAGCTACGTAACTGTACATGCGGTAAGAATTGAATTTTTTTTTTTTTCATAAAAAATACAGCGCTTTAAAAAATATTCTGTAATCAATAATATCAGTATTTCTCAATGACACATTATAGAATGTGGCATAACCAATCAGGAAAATCGAATAGTCGGTGGAAGACCAACTGGACCAAACAGATACCCATGGGTCGCCAGATTAGTTTATGACGGTCAATTTCATTGTGGAGCTAGTCTTGTTACTAATGATTACGTACTTACGGCTGCGCATTGCGTACGAAGGTTAGTTTCAATTAATAATTTCCATACCTGAATTATATCCATTATTAATAAATAACATGAGCGAATATATTTTTGTAGATTAAAAAGATCGAAGATTCGTGTTGTGCTTGGGGATTACGATCAGTACGTAAATACCGATGGTGTCGCAGAAATGAGGGCAGTCAGCTCTGTGATTCGTCATAGAAACTTCGATACAAATTCTTACAATCATGACATAGCGTTGCTGAAACTTCGTAAGCCTGTGAAATTCACGAAAACCATTAAACCAGTCTGCCTTCCACAACACGGTGAGTAAAATTAAAGTAGCTATATGGAAAGTACATAAACTTAATACTTTTATTCAGGTATAGTCGATAACACTGATTTTATTTTATCATCAGGTACAGATCCTGCTGGTAAGGAAGGTACGGTAGTAGGCTGGGGTCGAACTACAGAAGGTGGTGTACTTCCTGGCGTGGTCCATGAAGTTCAAGTACCCATATTAAGTCTCAATCAATGTCGTCAGATGAAATATCGTGCTAGTCGTATCACCAATAACATGATCTGTGCGGGTCGTGGCGCTCAGGATTCTTGCCAGGGTGACAGCGGCGGGCCGCTTCTTGTTCAAGAAGGCGACAAACTAGAAATTGCTGGTAAATCTATCAGTCAATTGTAAATTACCATTCGTCAATAAATTATAACTTAATCATCTTCATCTAGGAATCGTATCCTGGGGTGTCGGATGTGGCAGACCTGGTTACCCTGGTGTTTATACAAGAGTAGCAAGATACTTGAATTGGATACGTACCAACATGAGGGATACTTGCTTGTGTGTTAAATGAAAGTAAATTCTAATGAAATAATTATTTCCCATCGACTATAAAAATTCGTTGATTTCGTAACTTTTTTGTGTTTTCACGTTCCGAGTGTTCAGTGCTGGATACAAATGTGCATAAAGAGAGACAGTTTCGAGTAGAATTATTTATTCGTTTGTGATACTTTATAGTGTATATAGTTAAGTGTATAGCGTATACATGGTGTAATGAAATATTACTCGGAAAGTAGACTGATACTTTCTAAGATCTTCATAGAACGAAGATATTATATATTGATTAGGAAGAGAGCTATAGTGTAAATACAGTTTTACTGAAATGAAAAAATTCTTAGAAACGAATGAAAACGATGATTTCTTTCAAATTAATACGTCATGTACCATAGAGGCATACCAATATGTATATGATGTTTTTGCATAACAGTAATCAAATATGCATTCTCTCATTATAATTGTAACACACGTTGTTTATTATATTTCTGTATTTATTGAATCGTATTTATATGCAATATTTTCTCAATTAATAATATATTTTTAAAAAATTAACGTTTTACTTTTATACTCTCATATTCAGGTTTTATGAAGCAAGTCTATTAGGTAAATATATAGTGAACCTCAAGTATCTAAGGTACTCTAGTATACCACAGTACGGTTGAGAAGGATTTCACAATGGCTATGTATTTCGAACCTGTAGATAAAGCGATAGCGGTCAAACGCCCATAGAATAATGCGATCCCATAACGGTTAATTGTCAAAGGAATAGCAATATCGATTTATCATGCAGTATACTGTACTACTTACTAATGGTAGAGTTGTTGGTGTAGTACAGAATGAAAGTGCACTTATTGTACCGCTAGTATCATTAGTTGCATAACGGCAGAATTGGTGAATACCAAAGACTGAATTAAAATATTCGCTCTTGTAAAAAACTAGTACAACGATCCACTCCACTTTTCGAATTCTCTTTATAGCTTTTATTGTCAACATTCGAAGCACAATGTACCTCAATCCATGCTCTCGCAAGAATACACCGTATAACTTAAGGTGCTTTTCAAAGCTTGGACCGGCTACTCTTACTGGATTCGCCTTTTTTATTATAGTTATAAACAATACTCAACACTCGTACAGCAGGTTAGGGATATTAGATTACGAGAAATAATACGTAAAAAAGGTGTCTTTTTTTTTAAACAGTATAAATTAATAATGTAAAATCCTAATGAGGATATACCTTAAAAATCTCAAGTATATTTAGTAATATATTTATCGGTGAAATACAATTAGAAACGGTACCCTGTGACGCATCGGCGCCAACTTCTTCAGCTTCGCCATTTCTCTTGGTATGCATACATTCGCATTCATCGTGCCCTGCTGGTTTCCGAGGCTCGTAAAATTAGCATAATGCACCTGGTTTTCCTTAGGGTGTGTCCCGTGCATGAGTGCATTTCCAAAGGTGCCCTTGTCACGAATCTGGACAAAGTGGAAATTCAGTGTGTGAGATCGAGAACGTTCATGGCCTTGCAGGTCACTGACAGTAGTGACTGGCTTGTCCGTGAACGTGAACGTGAACGTGAACTGGTCAGGTACTGTCCACTCGTCTACCAGTCGAAGTGCGCCCTCCTTCCCTTCTGGAATAGCAAACACCTCTTGGCCGGTTTCAGTCTTCTCTAGACATCGGTACCATCCGTGTCCAACGGTCGACAAGTCCGCAAGTGGTTAGAGCGACAACTGATGATGTCAGATTGGCTACAATTTGAAAAATTAAGGATCACTCGATATTGCAATTAACAGTTTTTTTTTTGCAATTTATATAAACCAGAAATGACTGACTTGAAGCTGTGGATGATCCTGACTGGACTGTCGGTGATCATTACTAGTGAAGCTTATCAGACGGAGGTGAGTTGCGGATAAGTTCGGAATGATGGGAAAATGGGTATATTATACAGAGATGAATTTTATCTGTTGTATATAGGACAAACGAGTTGTTGGACAGGGGAAAAACTTTTTTGGATTTTTTGGTAATAAACCACCGGAAGCTAATGATCCTCCTGTGAAATGTTATTGTAGTAAGTACCGATCCATTAATTTTGAGTAATAATTTTTATTTCGTACGAAATTTAATACCGTCATAATAATCTACGATCTTAAAGCTGACAATTTATTCGTGCTCCAACGAATGATTTCGTTAACGAGTTAATTAGTCTTAGGGACAGACACAGTTTTGTTACAGCGATAAAGAGGAAATTGTTAAATGAAAGTGTCATTTATTCATCTTGAATTTCAGGCTGTGGTCTCAGAAATGAAGAGAGTCGAATAGTCGGTGGACAAACGACTCATATGAATGAATTTCCATGGATAGCAAGACTCTCGTATTTGAATAAATTTTATTGTGGAGGAACCTTAATAAATGATCGTTACGTATTGACAGCAGCTCATTGCGTTAAAGGGTAAGTCTACTTTAATTCCAATCCCCCCTATAACTGTCTTATTTGAATTAAAATTTCTAGTGACAGTAAAGCCGTTTTATTATTTATCCCTAGAATTCTCTATACTCATACGATAACCCTAAGAAAGCCCTATCAAATTCTCTAGTTTAATTTTCAGGTTCATGTGGTATATGATCAAAGTCACTTTTGGCGAGCATGACAGATGCGACGAGAAAATCAATCCCGAGACACGATACGTCGTCAGGGCTTTATCGGGTGACTTCAGTTTCCTGAATTTTGACAATGACGTCGCCATTTTACGGCTTAACGAAAGGGTACCCCTTAGTGATACCATACGGCCAATATGTCTTCCGACAGTACGGGGTAAGTTGACTGGTTATTATTTCATTGACATTTACTTAATTGGAACACCCTTTTTTTGTATTCGGTTTATCGAAATATTTACATTTATTAGGCAAACTCAGAACCCATTTATTTACTGTATCTTTCAACATAAAACGGATTGTGCCTATCAGACGATTCATAAATAAACGTTCATACGGGTGTTGCTCTCAGGCGCAATTCTCTAGGTGACAGCATGATGATAAATCATTCCATCGCTTAGAAATAAGGGTTGCAACCCTTTGACGGATGATGAACTCAATCTTAATATTTTGAGACGATCTAAAAGCAATGATGTGTACATACCTAATCGTTTCACGATCACAGTAACCCAACATTTTTATGAACATTATAACCATAATATTTCTCGGCACTGGTTTTTACAATCTTTTTTATTTTTTTATTTTTTTTACGCTTCTCATCCCCATCATGTATTTTTACTGAAATCAAACTGGAACGCAGAGCAAGTTGCATTGTTAATTATTGCTGAAATTATTACGTTACTTTCTGCTTACATGTAACATACGGGTACTTTATTATCGCTAGATAACACTTACGTCGGGACTAATGCGATTGCATCTGGTTGGGGAACCTTACACGAGGATGGAAAACCTTCCTGTTTGCTGCAAGAAGTCGAAGTTCCTGTGATGAGTCTGGCAGATTGTCGTAATACTAGTTACAGTCCACGTATGATCTCTGATAATATGTTATGCGCAGGATATCCCGATGGAAAGAAAGATTCTTGTCAGGTAAATAAATTCAACATTAATTATTATAATAAAACTATTGTTTCACGTGGTTAGATAAGTTAATTAATAAAACTGCTTTTTTTTATATATTTTAAGGGAGATAGCGGCGGTCCTTTGATAGCTGAACGTCCAGACAAGAGATATGAACTAATTGGCATCGTGTCCTGGGGAAATGGATGTGCACGTCCTGGATATCCTGGAGTATATACTCGCGTTACGCGATACTTAGACTGGATATTGGAATATACAAGAGATGGATGCTTTTGTGAAAATTAAAAAAAAAAATTGTCTAATTAACAGAACATATCAATGTTCGGCATATCGCTATTAATTTTTTAGAAATTATAACAAAATAAAGAAAAGCAATCTAGCGATATCAGAAAATACTCAAAGTACTCATTAGTCGCAACTATCATATA
Organism: Hartigia nigra; assembly: GCA_031001745.1. NCBI lineage: Eukaryota > Metazoa > Arthropoda > Insecta > Hymenoptera > Cephidae > Hartigia > Hartigia nigra. The sequence goes on along the minus strand of JARPRG010000635.1, from coordinate 313,644 downwards.
CACGATTCAAATTATTTATTATCATATAAAGACATAATCAATGATTAAAGAAAATTGATAAACAATGTATGGAAGTAATATTTTTGTTGTTGTAATTTTTATAAAATAAACATTTTTTACCTCTGCTAATTTCACGTTACTGTAATATCCAAAATTCATTTTCATCATATGTTCTCCTATACGTGGATCCAGCATAGTTATATCGGTTCAATTAAAAATAGCCAACTCTTCATATATCCTGGACCGGTATATTCATCGAGATAAATATATGTAAATCTCACGTATAAACGTAACATATGCAATCTTAGTATTAAATAACGGGATACGTTATACGTACAAGTCAACGACTGGCCGCCTTAGAGTCGTAAGCAAAGTGTGATCTCCCCGTTGCGAACTCTGTAACATTACAAATGGGATAGTCACTCGATGAGATGAGGTACGGGGAGAGTATTGGGAGTCTACCTTCTCAGTGAAAATACCACAGGACTTAATAAGTCCCGCTACACACGACTGAACCTCCGACCGCTAAACACTCGCTGAACTCAAGTTAAAGCAAAGTCATGAACATTCAAGACTACGTGAAGTACTTGGTCTGTATCATTTTAATAAATGAAGCTTCATCTTCAGCGGATCAAGAATTCAAAAGTAACGAGGTAATTCGAAACAGTGCAATTGCGTATATGATAAACGATTTTTCGTTTTTAAAAGACAAAATCAATTGATATTATTCTCATTAAAAAAAAAAGGTGGATACAAATAACGTCAGAAGTGGACGAGGTATTTTGGATTTAGTCTTTGGAAGATTTCGCACGTGTGGTGGTTGTCGTATGTATTTTTATTTTTATTATGATTTTATTGTATCTTTGTCACAATTGATTGACTGATTATCTCAGAGTGTGGAAGACCTAATCGTGGAGGGGCACGATTTCTCGGGGGTGAATTCACCGACACACATGAGTTTCCATGGCTCACCAATGTTCATATCAAATCCACGCTTCTTGTCAGTGGTGTTTTGATAAACGATCGATACGTGCTAACAGCTGCCAGTCAACTCGTGGGGTTTGTATTATATTAAAAGCTAACCCCCTTATCGCACAGTGATCTTTTAGAAGCAATAAATCTTCTTTCGCAGTGCCACTGCTCCTGAGATAAAAATCTCACTAGGGGAATACGACAGATGTCATCTGGATATTTCTTCAGTTAATATCAGTGCGGAAACCATCATTTTACATCCTGAGTTCAATCCCGAATCTAGAGCACGAGACTTAGCGTTAATACGTTTAACCAGGCCGATTAAATTTGAACGAAGAATTTCACCTGTCTGTCTTCCAAATCCTGGTACATCTTTTTTTTTTCTCAATAATAGGCAATTCTTCCATTCACTGTCCTTTTCTGATTTTGTGTATTTGTACTGGCAATTTTTTTATATTAAATATGTGTCATACGTACTTCAAATTTTAGGTTCTACTTATTTAGGCCAAGTAGGCACCCTAACTGGATGGATTGAAAGTCGCACGCCTGATATGACCGATGTAAAAACTTGCCGTCCTCGAAAACTAGGATTACCAATCTTGGGATATAACGAATGCGTCAAATCGGGAATAGATCTTACCAGTTTTCACGATGATTCAGGATGCATCGGTGTGATCGGTGGAAATTCTATAGTGTGCCAGGTAAGATTAAGATATCAAAGTTTGAAAGGTTACATACATTTCTTTTAATATCAAATTTTATAATTCAAATACTTTTAGAATGACGTAGGCTCGTCCGTTCTCTACCGATCATATTCCGGAGTGTACGATCTGATTGGTGAGTATTTAGCACCATTTATTCGTACATATTATTATGTATTATAGCGTAGAGACACAATTGACTTTTCTTTTTACAGGCATTCTATCCGATGTAAACAAATGTGACGATACGCCTAGAACAGCAATTTTCACTAAAGTTGGTCCATACCTTGACTGGATATTACAGCAGACCAAAGAGGCTTGTTATTGCACAAAATAAACTTGAAAAATCTAATTACCATTATCGATCATTATACGTATATTAATTATCATATTTATTTTCCATCGCATCTTATATAACCATTGACTAACGCCTATGTATACTAGTACTGTATAAAGTATTAAATAAACACTACATTCAATCCATGTGTATCTTTTTAACATAGCAACAAAAAATATCAGACAGAGAAAGTCCATAAACGGAAATGCGGGTAATACACATAACAGGCATAAAACAAAATCCATAATACGTACCAAAATAAAATTCTACGTTAACCAGTACTTCCACGTCTATATAATGTAACACAATATTTTTCACCCCCCAAACTTAAAGTAATTACCGTAATGAAATTATTTATAATTTTCGCACTAACTCTTTTGAATATTTTACTTGTGAAGTGTACCACGCAATTTGTCATTAATGTCAAACGACACGTCGATCTCTCCTACGGGAGTCCTGCGTATAAACACTGTGGTAAGTCCTTTGCGTAATTGGGTCATTCTTCATTGGCAGTTCGGATAATTACACTCATTCGTTATCCGCTCAAGAATGCGGACGTCGAAATACCAAACAACCCCAAAATATTCGAATTGTCGGTGGAACAGAAGTTTTCGAGAACGAGTACCCATGGATGACGTTAATTATTGGTAATGGGTCGCATCTCGTATGCGGTGGTTCACTCATAAACGATCGTTACGTCCTAACGGCAGCCCACTGTCTCCTTCGTCGGTAAAACATTCAACGAATGATAATCAGTGAAACGAAAAATCCTAGTACGAACAACAGTGTCAGTTTCAGGCAAAATGAAATGAAAGTGGTGTTGGGTGAGCATGACAGATGTAAAGGGGATTTAAGGACTGTTATATTCTCTATAGAGAAGCTCATACCACATCCAGATTATCATCCAGGAACAAATTATGCGGATGTTATGTTGATAAAATTGAATATGAAAGTCAGTTTTAACGAATATGTCAGACCAATATGTCTACCTAATATACGTGAGTTTAAATAATATCGTACATATCTTCCTTTGAATTTTCATTACGTTGGAGTCTGTATTTACTTGAAGCAACCAGGTCAGCCGCAGCAGTAAAATTTGGTGGTAAAATGGCTTCTACTCTTGGCTGGGGTGAGACTGACATATCGAAAGAAGTTTGTACACTACGTATCGTCGAGTTGAAACTTTACCACCCCGTAGACTGTCCGACGAAAGTTTCCACCCTACTCTGCGCTGGAATTTCATCTGGAGGACAGGATGCGTGTCAGGTACGCAATACGTGTGTTACAAAGTATTTTGATTTAAAAAAATTACTTTGGATATTGGTTTTGAGAAATTACAGGGTGACAGTGGCGGTCCGTTACAAATACTAAACGATAAAGGAAGATACGAATTAATTGGTATACATATATTTTTTTAATTCAGTAAGTGTAAATATTGTGATTGAACTAATTTAATTAGATTTTATCGCATTTAATTCAGGTATTGTTTCCAATGGAATTGGATGCGGTGATAAGGGATTTCCAGGTTTTTATACAGACGTGGCGCGTATGATAACGTGGGTCATAAAAATTACAACACGAGACTCTATGTATTGCTGGCGTCGATAAGCTTGTTATTCGTATAACGTTGCTATGTCTTATATCACTAATTGTTATCGCTGCAATTTGTATGGTAGGTAGGATAGGTGGGATATATCATCTGAATTCGAAGTTACGCCGATAACTGCGACAAAATAATTGCCCGGAAGTCATTATAAAATTGTTTACAATATAATAAGCCACTGTTAAGAATGAATAATGACGTCTTTCACTAGAATATCTTTCTCTTAACTGATGTATACATTAGACAACATAAATTCCTTGTCGTACGAATATTCTATCCATAACGAAATTTTCGTTTGCTTGAAAATCATTATACCGTACATATACAGAAAAAAAACAGTATGAACTTGTTTAATTTACATTCCTTCATAAATTGCGTGACGCGTCTGCTACATTTATTGAGTGAGTACTGTGATTTAATAATCTTATAAATTCCTGTGCTTATTGATGGTGTCAAAATCTGTATAAATAACACGTAGATATTTTTTCTTCGGACGACCAAAACGATACGTGCGGCATTATAAATGAGCCAAAAATCGAAGGTGGTCACAGTGTTAATTACTACAAGTATCCGTGGTTTGCCGAATTATTTATCAATAAAGATGGAACCGATGAATATCTTTGCGGTGGTAGTCTCATTACGCCCAAACATATTCTCACCGCAGCACACTGTATAACCGAGTAAAATATTTATCGATCTATTATTATTATCATGTTATATTCAAATAAGAAAAATCATAAAAGATAAGCTTTAACGATTTTACAGAACCTCTCAAATAGCAGCATCGGAAAATGCAATCGAGAGAATAACACTGGGCACGTATGACATTTGCAACAAAAATAACAATGAATTTCGCAAAGTCTTCTCAATAAAATCGGCAGTGATCCACGAGAATTATAATCCAGAAAATTTGGCAAATGATATCGGTATCTTGGTCTTGACTGACCCAGCTGACGATTACAGGACCGTCTGTCTTCCGAAAAAAAATGGTAAGCAAATGAGGTACCTTTTTTTTTATACCTCTAAAAGAACCTATGCAAAATTGACGCTTTTACTTAAGCTTCCGGTTGGGTAAACCCCAAAGGAAAATCCCATTGATCCTAAAGCACAGGTTATGCGAAAATCGTAAAACCTGAAAACCCTCCCTTTCCGGGCAATGATGTCCATGCATGAACTTGCATGAAGTGACTCAAAGAAACAAACGACCCTCGGTTCCCTTCCGCTTTAAATTTTTCTCATAGAATTATTTTTTTTCTTTTTCTATAATCATCTTTTTAGCTCCGCTGCCAGCTTCCGGTACGATCATAGGTTTCGGACAACTTGCTATAAACGACACAACTAAGGTTTGCGTGCTCCAGGAAGCAACGGTGAATGTTTATTCGTTTTTGGAGTGTCGCGAGTTTGAACCACCCTTCAATAACTTTGACCTACCTGGAGCAATATGCGCTGGTTATCCTGAAGGAGGAGTGGATTCTTGTTCCGGTGACAGCGGTGGTCCGTTACTTGAAGAACATACCGATCGCTATATTATTCGAGGTATTTAAATATTTGTTTTTATTACATTAATTATTTATTACTATAACGATATTTTTAGGTATCGTGTCTTTTGGGATAGGTTGTGGTGATAAGGGTTGGCCTGGGATATATACCAACGTGGAGTATTATCTTGATTGGATAAATTCCAAAATTCATACCTAACTTAGTATCCAATGCAGATACTTGTAATATTAATAAAGTATGAAATTGCTGTCTTTTATTTTGACAAACCCAAATAGATATTTATACTCTTCTTATCACTCTCCCCAGGCGCTTCGAGACGGAATTGTCTAGAGTTGTATACACATATCTAAATGACGTAATCCAATTTCCTTGTCATATCCTAGGATAATATAAACGATATTAAAGAGGATAAGAGTCGTTTCACAAGAAAAAAATCTTTTTCAGGTGACTCATTTATTTAAAAATTCATAGATAGATGGCCCCTCCAAAAGCTATTCTACTTGTAGACGGATAATGGCTGAATTAATATATATGTATGTATATTACAATATGTCGAAATGTATTAAATTAAATTCGATATTGTCATTATATCAAAACGTTGATATAATAGTCGATTTATTAATATAATAGTAGTATCAATATTCTTCGGAGAAATTTTCAGATTTGATAAGACTACGAAAAGCAACAATAAGCTATAACAAGATCTGCACAATATAGCTGGTCGATATAGATCATTGTACAGGTAGCAGAGAGCTCAGTAGCTTCAGATCATTCAAAGGTTGAGGATGTGCATTATGAAATCTAGGGTGATCCTGTCCACAATCGGAATCCTATTTACGATTAACGTTCGTTGAAAATGAAGTAAAATTAATAAAGCGCATAATTAATATAAAAATTATCATTTCAGGTGGTGAGAAGTCGAAAAGATTTCCATGTGCCACGAGTCAATCCAAACTGTGGTAATACAGTGCTGGTGAAATTCTAAATCATTAAAGACAAAGTTGAACAGATTAATTAATTTTTTTTTAATTTTTGACAAATAGAATGTGGCCAATCTGGAGAAGGAGTATCTAATCGCATAGTCGGAGGAGTCATTACAATTCCACACGTATTTCCCTGGATAGCTGCAATCTTTAATAAAGGATCATTACACTGTGGCGGTACATTAATTAATGATCGTTATATCCTTACTGCAGGACATTGCGTTAAATGGTAAGTACGACAAGTACTTAATGTATTTGTTCATCATTATTAATCCAAAGATCAATTACTTTTTCGACAGGACGAAACACTCGGATCTATCGATAAGACTTGGTATGCATGACATACAAAATAAAAAAGAAGGTCAACTAGCACCAATCGAAAAGATCATTCTTCATGAAGATTTTGAAAGTGATTATCTTCATGATACAAATGATATTTCCTTGATCAAGCTTAGATACCCTGTTAAATATAATGAAAACGTAAAGCCAGCTTGTCTACCATACAAAGGTATATACCATTATTTAACACCAAGAAAAAAGATATTCCAAGCGAAAAAAAATATTATTAAGTTCCTGCCTCTTAGGTTCGGATTACACAGGACATAAGGTCAAAGTAACGGGATGGGGTCGTGTTACGATGAAAGGAGGAGCATCACGATTTTTAAGACAAGCCACCCTCAAGGTTATGCCTTGGATCAGTTGCAGAAATGTCTCCTTCGGTGATCATCTCACGGAATCCATGATGTGCGCCTATAACGATAATACAGATGCCTGTCAGGTATTATATCACCTTATATTGTCAATCGATACCAAATCCATAAACAATGTACACCCTGTATATAATTTTGTACAGGGTGACAGTGGTGGACCACTTCTTTATCAAAGATATGATGGAAGATATGAGGCAATTGGTAAATATCATAATTATTTATATATGTAGTTCTTACTTCGTTTTTATCTAATAAAATATAATGATTTCTTCTTCTTGTACTATTGAAAAATATATTAGGTGTTGTCTCCTGGGGTATTGGTTGTGCAAAACGTGGTATGCCAGGTGTTTACGTGAAGAATACGGATTATATAAATTGGATAATGGCTAATACTATGGATGCCGTATATTGTATAGATAATTAAAAGAAGATTCGTTAAGTCGTAAAATGGTTATAATACGAATATAGGAGGAAGAACAATAAACTGGATGGTTCAGAGAATACTCTTTTGTCATTTGTCCGTTAACGAAGATATGAATATGGATTTTAAAGAATTGTTAGAGATTTGCATTCATGCAGATATTTCTGTCTACTGTTTTCTTATGGCAATGTGGCCTTTAAAATTGGTACCAAACGTAGCGAATTGGTTAATTTCTCGCATCACTGTTTCATTAATCTTCGCTATGAAATGCACTCGCAATTATATTTTACAACCAATCCAATTACCTATATCTGCTCCGATAAAAATGATTTGTGCATTCGCTATGATAATGATAATCAATTATTTTCATTGAAGAAAATTGATTTGATATTCGCTCGTAGAATTGAATTCGATTGAAAAATTCAATTTTCAAATTGTCACTAAAATGAACGCTATGCACGATTAAATTTTAATTAAAGTTCCGTTCCTGCAAATTTTACTTAAGTAATTATATCGTTGTCAATGATTATTAGATAAAATGGTTGCAATACGATGTTCGGCATTTAGGAAAGATAAATTTTTACTTAGGCTTTATTAGCGTAAACATTATCAAACAATTTACAAACGTTTTCCTTCTTTTCAAGTATTTTTGATAATCGACGAACTATACGCTACAATATAATTGCAATGCTGCTGTTGCATCAATGTCACATTCATACACATTTTTATACGTTACGAAACTTAACACAGTCCAATCTGCTTATAAGTCTGATTGTTATAAGCGCCATTCTCTCTCTTTTTCTTTCTCCGAGCATGAAAGCTTTTTCGACTTCAAAACACTTTCGAGTTTTCAGACGCACATCTCGTTATAAACGTCAAACGAATTTTCAGTTAGAAGCATATATTTAAGGTTGGACTATACTACTTCTGCGTCATACAGCAAAAATTATAGAAACCTGATTAATGCCAAATCAAAGTCGGTCGATGATCCAATTAAAGTATAAAATATAGGATAATCGTTAATTTGTATTGTATAAAATAATCCAAATAATGGTAATTGTACAGCATAATTAAGTGAATGTAATTTTTTAATTCATAAATATACGTTCAAAGATAAGTATTTCATCACAGTTCCACGATGGAGCTTCGTTTATCGAAACGAGCCGGACAATCTAATTCGTATATGATGTCGACGCTACTAAATAAATATTCATATACAACTGCATATATAAGAAGTTATTACGTATGTCTGTTAAGACGATTCTGTGCGAAGAATATAAATTACTTTTGCCATTCGAACTTGACGGAATTAATAAATGTTTCGAAACTTAATTACTTTGACAAAGTTTTGCATTTAAATATGAAATGTTTTAAATCTGCGACACTGTAATGTAGTAACTCTGATGGAGGATTCGTTTCAGATTCTCAATCTATGAGATCAGTATATGACATGAGTGACGTTGGAATTGCATTGCGAGGTAACAGCTTCTTCCAGTGTACAATCCAATTTTCGATAACTTGCAGTGCTTGGTCTTCGTCTTCCGCGACCACCTCGAGATCGACGTCCTTCTAGGACAATAGCCAAAATCTGTAAAGTCAAGTGAATAATGGTATAATATGGTAAAACAATTCATATTGTTTAGGCTAGTGCAATACGATACTTTTGTTAGACTTACTTTTTGTTTATTATGATAGCCGACATAGCCACCAACGCATAATAAAGTTATTACCATGAAGTATGCAAAGAAATGAGAGTCATCTTCTGTTCTTGTGCCGGGATAGCGCGGTACTGTGTCCTTTATTTTGGATGATTTAGGGAGATTCGGATCGAAATTGACTTTAAAAAAGAATAATATTGTATTTTAGTGATTAACATTATAATTATAAAATTCTATTGATCATTTGTTTTTCAGTGATTCATAAAGCTGCCTATTGGATACAATGATGTTTCAAACTTACTCGTATCTAATATGTCCTCATTACTGTCATCATTGTCTGAAAAAAAGAAGGTAATCGTTTACATAGTTATCAAACAAACAGTGTAAAAAAGAGTACTAATAAATAAAGATAAACTACCGTTTAGATTGATATTGTCCATACCATCGTCGATATTTTTTGAAAGGGTTTCACTGTTACTACTCCCAGTTTTCTTTGAGTGTTCTGATTCCTTATTCTTCGGATCAGTAGGATTATCAACTAATGTTTCTGTATCTTCAATGTTTTTGTTAGGATTATCCAATGAAGTTTCAGGTTTTGTATTTAAACTTTCATATGGTTCGACCACAGCTGATGATTTAGATATTGTCTTACTGTCATCAATTTTTTTCTGTTCCAAAGTTTTGCTATCTGATAATCCATTACTAGAAGCTTGTGTCTTATCATTATTCTTTGACGTAATATTCAATACATGATCACTATTTATGTCAGAAAAATCATTGGTTTTACCAGAAAGTAGTGTTTCTTTTGATTTACTTAGATCAATTTCAATGGTTTCTGGTTCTGATTTATGACTGTCCAAGTGAACCTCCTGGTCAGTTTGAATGCTTTCTAATTCTGATTTATGACTCGCTGCTTGTTTCTCCTGGTTACTTTGAATGAATTCTAATTTTGATTTACCACCCATTTCTTGAGTCTGTTTCGCCGTTTGCGTTTTGGTTGGTGTCTGATTATTTTTGCCATCCTTAATTAAGGATATATTAAGATGACTATATTGCAGCGTACTATTCTGCTGATGGTTGGTTGTCTTTTCCAACATTAGCAACTGCGCAGCCCAAGCCCAAATGGAACACAACGGGTCAAGTTTATCGTAGTAATCGAAGCATATTTTCTCACATCTACTACGTTTCATCAATTCATTAATCAGTTTAGTTACTTGTAATTGTGTTTTATTGTATAATGGCGGATATTTCACAGATTGCAGTTGTTCGCAGAATTTCAATGAATCATTATGCGATTGAATCTGTTTCAATTGCAAATGAAATTGATTTTCATCAATTTTTAATTTACCATCATTTCTACTGGCAAGATAACAAATTCTGTAACTTATGTCATAAAGTCCTAAACACAGAAATGTCTTTACATTATTTAAAGAAATATTTTGTAGTTCTGAAGAGGGGTACTTTATCTTTGTACACTCGCTCGTATAGCTTGAATTGTACAGAAACGACGGAGTAGAACAGATATTCGTATCATGTCTAATTACATCCATGATTGACATTGAGGCTGTGACAGGACTATAACCAGAGATGTATGAGACATTAAGGAAAATGCCAAAAGCAAAAATATAAAGGAAACGACTCATGTTCTTTTTCACTATCACCATATTAATTTCACGTTTATCCAACTAATTCTTCTCGGCGTCGGAATTTTTATTATCCAGTAATCGGCATTATTCAAACAGTAATTGCATATATTACTTTCTAATTATAACTATTACCAAAAAATATTATGGACACGATTTTGGTAAACACCTTAAGGTACCTTTGCACGTCGAACGGACTAGTCGTACATGACGGATAACTTGAAAAATCAAATACCTCATTGGTCAGGTTCGGTCATCACGAAAAAGTGATCTGACAGAACGGTCACGTGATGACCAATTCTAGCCAATGGGAGCTTTCGTTTTCCAAGTATCTGTTTTGTACGTCTCGTTCGTTCAACATGGAAAGACAACTTTATTATTAAGATCAGCATTAAGTATTTCGGTATTTAAATCTTATATCTTTTTATTTAAAGAATACATTAATCGCTATTCATTCGAGCTGCTAAATAAAATTATTTATTTCTCACTTATTCATCTACAATGGCCAATGTCTAAAGCTTGTCAGATAGAAAATGCATTTCCCTAATATCGCTTTATGCTTTCCTGTACTGATTCAGTGACCCTATTCTCTAGGAGCAAATTCTAGAAACACGCTTTATTTTTTAACGCGGTTCAACTTCAAAATGTAAATGTCTAATCGGAGAATTGCGCAGTTAAACCGAGTTTAAAAATAAACCGTGTTTTTGAAACTGGATATTATTCGTCGTCTGAATTTTACCCAATTGCAAGTTAGACTTATAAGAAGAAAGATGTTGCTATTGGATAAATGCAGTTATCGTTATCCAATGATACAGATAACAGTCACTGCGGATTAAGGAATAGGGATACAGGAGCCATAGATAAAAATTCGTTATCTATTATTTTCAGCGAGTAAATCATTTTAATTTTACCTTCTTCTTTCATTTTGGTAAACTCTCATCGAGCTATACAATTATATATATATAATCATATGCGTATCTATATTTATATTTAAATATATGCAGATGATATACATCAATTTAGATCAAAGATAATAATATTAATCTACTGAACTTGATCACCTACGTAAAAGAAGGTAGGTAATCGTTTCAATTGTTTAAATTATTATAATTTTTCTTGGTATTAATACCTATTTGTTATTGCCTTTTGTAACCTTGGAAAAGACATTCATCTAAGACAATTGCATAACATACTAGATTAACCAAGTAATATGAGATCAATGTTAGAATATTTAAGACCTGTAAGCAGCTTGACATTATATTTTATCAAGAGTAAATATAACAATCAGCGTTCAGGTAGCTTTGTTAAATAGTATACATAAAATACAATAGCAAGTAGATCACACTCGAAATGAATTTTATAAATGGCATCAATGACATGCAGTGTATGTGATAAGAAAGTATTTTTTTATTAATAGCAGAATTTCAATAGCACGTGCGCTTGCGTCTTGCTTAACCTTATTTTATCAATATTTGATCTTAGCTGAAAAGATTGGCAAGGCAAATTTATTTACTGACCAAAAGACGGAAGCCAGTCAAACGATATGGAATCCATCCAATATATTCTACTCTCCGGTGGATTACAAATATGCTGTTGTTATACTAAATTGTCCTATACATTGGAAGCAGGAATTGTTACTACGGATATGGAAAAATGGTGCGCTTTTAGAATAAAATTTTCAAATGGTTTTTATACCATTTATTACATATGCAATCATATTCTATACTTGTAGCGCAGATAACAGTGACAGTAGATGGAGGTACCAACAGATGGATAACAGTCCTTGGACAACAAGGTGAAAATGTATTGAGTGGAAAGTGTAAAGAATATATGCCAGATATTATAACTGGAGATTTTGACAGCATTTATCCTGAATTATTGGAAAAACTTAAGAGTAACGGTGCTACGCTTATTAATACCCCTAATCAAAATGCTACTGATTACACTAAAGCTCTTATACAGCTCGGAGTCTACAGCAAGGAGCGAAATATACAAGTAATATATCTTTGAGCTATAGACGGTACAAAATATTGAAGAATGAAAAATAATAACTTTTACTATTGACAGCTCGATACTGTGTATGTATTTGCTGACACATCTGGAAGATTCGATCATATAGTTGCAAACATCAACACGCTGTACAAAAGTAATGACTTATTAGGCAATGTTCAGGTAAAAATGCTGTAAAATAGACAGCTATATTTGGATTTAAAGCATTAACTTAATTTTATTTCATTTAGGTAATACAGGTAGCTAACAATTCATTAACATGGCTTTTGCAACCTGGAAAGCACAAAATAATTATTCCTAACGACTTAATTGAGCAAAGCAGCTGGTGCGGTCTTTTACCATTTGGTGCTCCCGTTAACAGCATAAGTACAACTGGCTTAAAATGGAACTTAGGTAGATATAATACTTACAAAAATTAGATAAGATTTGTGCAAATCACACATAAGGTAAAGTTACAATAATTCTCTTCAGACAATTCAACTATGGAATTTGGTGGGCTGGTAAGTTCATCAAATACATATAACGGATATCCTGAAGTAACAATAACTACAGATACAGCAACAATATGGACAATGGGAATAGAGCCACTCATTAAAACAATAGTTGGTGATAATTAATATTCCTACGATAGATACTATTGCTGTATAAAATTCTTTGCTCCTAAATATTTAATTTCAATTAGTTATTTAGGTATACATAGCACATGTACCTGGTTTTTGAATTTTCTATATTCCTTCCTTCCTTAATGCTGCTTATGAGTTATTTTATTCAGGGCTATTATTTAGCACTATTACACCACTTGAAGGTAGTTCTGTTCATTTCATTTCCATTAATTCCCATGGTAGAACCATCATCAGGTATTGCAATAATCCTGAATAACCGTGTATATTTATATACAAACATGTGTCTATGTCTTTGGTTAGAACGTGAGTGAAGATATCAACTTGTATCTGATTAACTATCCAAAAGTCTTCATTATCACATTACAAAGGCACAGATGTCAAGCTCAATAAGAAAATATAAAGATCTTGATATAAGCTACAGATTTGTATTGTAATTGAGTCTCTATATGTAATTTAGGTGCATCTCTATTGGTATCTACTGTAAATAGTATTAATTGTAACATTTTTCATTGAAACTGCTTTATATGAGCATAGCTTTAATGTTTCTTTCTGGTCGTAACATACAAATGTATCGAATGTACCAAAACATATCGCAGACAGAAAACATGACGGCAATATACTTCAAAATGTCCTCGATGCATTATGTACAAGTATAGAGTTAATACGCGGTTATTCATCTTAAATATATGATTAAATTTCACAATCGTGTAAACCATTTATAGCTTGAGCTTAAATGATTCTTGTAGTGTAATAAATGGAGAATGAGAATGGACATATTTAATGATTGTAAAAAATATATTTTTTTCGCAAAATTTTGCTGCTTATATTTATGAAGGATGTCTCTCTATTGATCTATGTATAATAATAATAACTAAATATAGATAAATTGTTTCACTATTTAATTTAAACAATCAAAGTACCTTCTCTCATTATAAGTTTGAATAATAATTACTGTAAAATATATCAACAATTAGGAAACTCGCGAAAAGATGTCCCGCACACATCTAACAAAGATTCCTAAGTCTTCGACATTATACGTGGCAGCCCAGCAATAAAATCTATTTTCAGAATCATCTGGGTCCCCTACTAAACAAACTCGATTATCCCCATCATTTCTCATTAGACTTCAACAATTTCTGGTAGCCCTACGCGTCAAGAATGCACGTCATTGGCCATATTCCTTTTCTCATTGTTCTGATCGCAATAAACCGTGCAGAAAATAACGTTACTGAACCCATTTTGGAAATCTGTGAGTATAATTTTAATATTATCTATCTTGTGTAAGGATACTAATACTTTTGGAGTACTCGAATGAGATTATCATACATGAATTATTTTAATGCTTTTTTTGTTAGCTAAAACGGAAACTAGCAGTAACAGTAATGAAGTAACGGAAGTGCAACATGCAACGTGTAAAATTACTACCGAAGAGTTGGTCGCCAATGCGCAAGCTACTGTTACTAGAGTTCTCACTGGAGTTTGTAATGCAAGTGAGAATATAAGGATTGATCCATTCTATTATTTTCCATGTTCAGATTTATCAATGGACTTTTAATAAGATTCGATTTTCTTTAGCTAATAGAAATTCACTTGGCAATATCCAAGTCAAACAGAAATCTTGTATTTGAGTGGCGAATTGACTTTCTTCAAGTCCACAGTTCTTTTTTACAGACAAACAATAATCTCACTACAGTTTCATAATAAATGATCAAGCTTTGACGATAAAGTTGATACAGTACGTTTCTTATATAGCCATAGTTTTTTTTTTTGCAAATTATTAAAATTGCAGAGACGATGGACGATCGATTTGAAAAGTTAGAAAAAGATGTAAGATTACATTTAGAAGATATCAAAAGTACTCTTAAAACTGTTTTAAGAGTAATAAATAATTCTGGTAAAGATAACGACAATTGGATGAATCAAAAAGGAACTCACGAAATAATCAGAAATGATCATCAGTCGATTGCTATAGAAACAGGAAGATTATCCCCTAGACAGAATGAAATAAACAGATTTAATACCACCGTCCATCAGATTTCAACACAAAATGGTTTTAATTCTTATCATTCTTTTAATTCTTTTTGAAGTATATTGATCAAAATTTACTATGTAGAATACTAAATGTTATTTACATCAAAGGCCCAGCAAGAGTCTTCACTTATTATTGGCGAGTATCTGATATCATGGAAACATTAACTCAAAGGAAATCTGATCAGTCTCTACGTAGCTCGACTTTCCATATCAGCCAGGGTGGTTACGCAATGTACCTCAAGATAACTCCAACACACTTCTCAGACGAATCGGTTCACATCGGTTTCGGCGTGACCCGTGGTAGATTTGACCCAATTCTCAAATGGCCATTTCCTCTAAAGATCCGTATAGAGGTGAGAAATTTAATATTAAGCATACTATTATTGTAGTAAATATTTCGAAAATTTGCAAGGTAAATTATTTGATTAAATTGAAAGTTTTGCTCCCTCTTTTCTTTCTTGAAAAGCAACATTGTTATATTTTTTTTATCGACTTAAGGAGACTATCCCTTTTCTACGAAAGTCTAAGAATACAAAAACAGCTCTAGAAAATATCTAGAAGAGAACGACTAACCCTATAATAAAACGAGACCCTTACTCCATATCAGAAATTGCTGATCTCTTAACTATTCTCTTAAACGTAGCCATATTCCTCGTATCTTTCTCAAACCTCATGGCTTTCTCATACCGAAAACGTGGATTACGTCAGTCAGCTTTTTTTGTTTTCTCAGACAGAAATGTACTTCACCATAAGAAATCATTCGTTTCTAAGTACATTATATTTTGTCAAAGGTACTCGATCACTCTGCGAAGGAAATCCGTGAGGACAGAGTTTCTCAAATTTGGAATCCTTTGACAATCTCTCCTGAAATATATTGGACAAGGCCGAAAATTATTGAGGAGCCAGATAACCCGGAATATATTGGACTGATTATACCCAAACGCATGATTCTCTCAACATCATTGGTATCATCAATTTTGCCTTCAAATTCATCTTACGTTGCAAGATCGATGAACAGATACGTATGGAATGACAGTCTTATAGTTAAACTAACGGTATTTCTATAAAATTTATATACATCATACGTAAGGATAATAATTGTCGTTGGAACAAGGAGTCATGTATAAATGAAAGGAAGCGAGTACTATTTAGTACTTTTATTATTACGCATCACAAAATTTAAATTATAATCGAAACATCTATATTTATCGTACGCTTTAACGGTACTACTGTCATCGATAGTCGTAAATATTGAATGATTTCGAGATGACTCAATCAGCCTACGCAAAAATGCCATTATATTACGGACGAACAAAAAAGTCCAGTCAACAGACAAAATTTAATTTCACGTAAATCATATCTCGAATGTAATTAAACCACGTTAGATTCCCAAAGCAGAAAACGTACATCGTGATTTGTACGTGAAAAAAAAGTATAAAAGGATCAATGTTTAATTCAATTTCATAAAATGAAAATGTAACGCATCGTTCAGTTTGATTTTATGGAAACTATATTCTTTTCGAATTTATAGTTCGTATTTTGCTTTTTGATAAATAGCAATTAGTCCGGCCTAAGAAGTAGGTGATTAACTCTCATATGACTCATGAAGAGTATTCTTCCGTGGTGGAAATGATGAATAATCCTGTGAGACTTCTGGCCAGATTGTTTCTCGGTCCATTGATTCTTGAATCTCCTGAGAAGCAGCGCGGAGTAGGGCTCTGTACAACGGAACTGGGAGTCGAACATTCTTGGAATCCTCAAATTGTGATACCTCAGGGTTACCAGTGAAGCTTCTCTTCCGACCGCAACCTGCGATTGGAAAAAAAGAAAATGCTTTTTTATATAAAAATTTTATCTAATCTACTATCATATCGCTCGATAATTATTATTATTATTACCAGTAAACGCGTTGCAGAATGGTCGTTTTGCCTTAGCCGACCCATCTGATACCAAAGCTTCCAGAAACTGCTGATCGATCTGAAAATAATTAATTTTTTTTTATCTAACGAGTGCAGCACCAAATAAACGATTAAATTGAATTTGTTTTCATGAAACAGTTAGATCGTAAAATAGTTAACCACCGACACTAGTATCACGCTTAGGATAATGTACGATAAAAGTAATTACAGTTTGCCGAATGATTTTATAAATAAATTGTATCCATTTATCAATCTTCCGTAATTTTAATTACCGGTCGAGCATTTTTTCTTTGTATGTTTCTAGTTGTGTAATTTAAAAAAAAAGTTTTACCCTGTCTTGTACTGCCATGCAGTCTGCCAAGAAAATTACACAAGTAAATGCCAGGACGCAGCACACATATCTGGTCACCTGAAAACGAAACATTAAATAATTATATTTATTAAATAATTTTTAAATCCAATTCATAATTAATCAGAATATTAAGAAGCCAAAGTATTATCAGATCACTCAGCACGCTCACAGAATGATCATCGAAATCATTATGATAATTATTGAAACGTTCATGATACAATAGAATATCTCAGTAATTACAGTAACGACTATAATCTGATTATGCAAATAATTAGTTTTGAATCCCTTTTGAATATCCCTTGAATCCCTTTCCCTAATGATTAATAACCTCGTCGGTTAAACCCATTACTCAAAATTCGCGAAATGCAAGACTCGTGCAAATAATTTACATAATGACATCTGACACGTTACGTAATACCAGAAAGGACAATTCCAAATCCTAATGACTTTTTTTTAACATATCGTTTATCGTTTACAATAAGGTATTTCCAATCCTCCCTTCATGCTCCACGTTTAACAACACAATTTTTCAAATAATTACCCTGTCGAGTAACCGTTAGCAGAAAATCATAAGACGTTCGAAAAGAATCCATTAGCCTTATAATTGAACGTAAAACCTATAAAACTTTGACGTCTCATTATGTCGTGACGTAGGCAAGATTAACTTCTAGTAAAACATTGCATATTTATAGAATCGAATAGGACATTTAAAATTGCATTTACAACGTTCTCACGGTATCCTAGAAAATATACAATTTTCTAAACACTGTGCTACTTACTACCTCGAATCATTAGCAGCGCTTGTGCTTGAGTAAAAAAAAATTCAAAAGAAACTGTATGAATTGCAAAATCTTCCTAAAATACTAAACAAAGGATCTTCCTAGTTTCTACTATATCAATGACCCAGCTGTTAAGAACAAGCAACGTGTCATCTCAACATTTGCATACATACTTTAGTGTCTATTCTATTCTTTATTATGTATGTATGTATGTATGTAGCATCAGACTCTCCTTCGTGAATACATTATGTACCCAGTGGAGACTATGTATTGTTTGAAAAGCTTATCAACTTGGACTAGAAGGTAGAGAAGGTCACTTTTTTGAATGGATCATTACCAATTTAAAAAACTGAGAGGTGAGCTCTAGATATAATGATAATATGTTTTTATTACAAATTTCTTTGTGCATTTAAAATAATTTTATGGACTTTTTTGCAGGATTTATATGTCTGCGTATGGCTTAGAGGACTATGGAGAACGTTCGACAGAATAATTTGCAAATTCAGACAATCAGCTGAAATTTCAGTATCAAAGCATGATATATGACATAAAGCTGATACACAATATTCTCATTGTAGGTATGACAATCTTGTGAACAATATATTATAAGATATTCACACTAAAGAATTTATTGCATCTTTGAATGTCGAGAATATTGATATAGATTGTCTTTATTTGTCTTACAGTGAAATAACACGTACCGCATAGAGCCATTTCGAATGAAAATATAAGAAATGCCAACAGTCACTCTCATCATCGAATAAACATAGTAATTTATGCCTATAAAAATACATAGATAAGAATGCAGAGAAAAATGTACCTTTTTTTCTTAATAGACCTTATACAGCTCTTTGTAAAGGTAACAGAAAGAATAAAGCATAATCATAGGGGTGGATTTTCATGTAAATACAATTCGGCATTTTGTGCGAAAATATTGTCAAGTGTCAGGTTATATTTTTCTGGGAGCAATCAGTAGCTTTTCTTTCTGATGATTTCTTGCGAAAACATCAGTA